>PVJX010042285.1:0-14218 GCA_004027295.1 Dolichotis patagonum
GAGCTTTAGCCCTCTTCAATAGGTTATCAGAGATTAGAGTTCACTCAGGGGCAGTGTGCGCTAGCTCCTCCCTTCTGGGCCAGTCAACGTTTGCAGGCCTTCACTGTGTCAGTGTGCACTGATCTCAAGGCAGTAACTGGGTCCCCGCCAGGGGCGTGGCCTAGTTCAAGCAGATTGCACCAATCCGCTCGTCGAGGGGAATAACCAGCTGAAGCCACTTCCTTATGGAGTTAGGGCTGTCCTGCCCAAATCCAACATGTCATCCAGTCGGTTTCCCCTTTCCTGTGGGAGGGTCTTACTCTCAGCATTTACCGTGTCCCCGAGAACTGCTGGACTGCCCGACCTCCGACTTCAGGGCGGCTGAGGTGGGAATTCACGGTGCCTCTGGGTGGGTCGTGTGCAGTGCTGTCCCGGCCGGGCTGTTCAGCTCCGGGCTCCGGCGGCTCAAGCCAGTTGCTTTGGCGCGGATCGCTTGTTCAGGTCGCGCGGAATTCAGGCGTCTCGAGGCGGGTGCCGTGCTCGCCGATCTTATCTTCACTAATAGTAGCCCCAGGACCTCTTATTCTAGCGGGTTTTTGCGCTTTAGTTCCTTCCTGGGTTGTGAGAGTCTATCTCTCTCTGTTTGGGTCTCTCCAGGGTGTTTTATTCTGGCATTTGAGCTGTCTCTCTCAGAGAGGGTCTCTCTCCTGCTACCTACCAGTCCGCCATCTTGTCTCTTCTCCCAACTTAGTGTTTTTGTGAGACAAAGTCTCATTATAAGTATGTTTTAGATTTTTAAATTTTGATGCTTGAATGTATACATAAAATTCTATACTTTTTGATTCCTTTATAGTAAGGAATAAAGATTCCTTACTATAATAGACCATTAAATTGGAAAAGGCACTTTCAACTTTAACATTTCTTTACCGCATATCTAGCTACAATCTCTCTGACAAAGGCAGTGGCTTCTTTTATTTGAATCCTAGAGTAGTATGATTATGGAAGTTATGATACAACATTGTACCATAAAGCAGCTTATATACCATACCTTAGTGTGCTATATATTATACATACTGAATCCACCAAAAAAATGTATATATACTTCAGCAGCTCACTGTGCTAATAAATGTGAACACTAATGGCCACCACCTAGAGTGCCTCTTATAATTGTAGAGACTGAAGGTAACTTGTGTTAGTCTCATCATGTCTCAATAAATTTAATGCTGAAATAGTTACACGAATACAGTTTTGGGACAGAATGTTTACATATTAAAATATATGTTTTAGTGGTAATATGATTATTTGAAATAAGGCTGAAAGGAATGTAGCTTTTAAGGACAATGTTTTCCAACTCCTGCAGATTTTCTAAATCCATTTGGCTTTCTGTGGAAAGCTGCCTGTCCTCCCAGACCAGGTTTGTTGGAAGCAAAAGGGAAACAGAAGGGTAGGCTGTCAGGTTACTGTAATACTTTGACTTTGTATAATTATGAGTTTAGGGTCTGTCTTGTTTACTACAGGATATATAACTCCTAACATACTATCTGGTATGAAATAAGTATTAAATATTTATTAGTTAACATTCTGAACTCTGTACAGTATTTTGCTATAAATAAAAATGAGTCAAGACCATTTGAGCACATCTCTGGCCTTCCATTTGCATCATGACATCATAAATTTTCTCAGTCCAGATTTGTGTGCTGCATAAATTTGTCTGAAATCTTGGTGCCTATTGCCATCAGAGTAGAATACAGTGGTATTTAAACACAAAATTGTATTTGGCTTCTGTTACAGGTGGTCAGCTTTCAATAAAAGAGCTGTAATAGTTTACCTGTTTGGCGCTGGGATTGAACTAAGACACCCCACTTTTGAGACTGGGTCCTGCCTCAGCCAGGCTCAAACCCGCCCATCCTCCTGCTTCAGCTTCCCAGACGTGTACAGTTTGGGGGCAGATTCTTTACATATGAAAATACATATTTTAGTGGTAATACGATGATTTGAAATAAGGCTGAAAGGAATGTAGCTTTTAAGGACCGTGTTTTCCAACTCTTGCAGATTTTCTAAATCCATTTGGCTTTCTGTGGAAAGCTGCCTGTCCTCCCAGACCAGGTTTGTTGGAAGCAGAAGGGAAACAGAAGGGTAGGCTGTCAGGTTACTGTAATACTTTGACATTGTGAGGATTATGGGCATTTGCCTCCAGGCCTGGCTTGACTATTTTGTTTTAAACTAATCCCTTTCCAACTCTCTAGAGCACCTGACATCATTTAGCTGTGCAGGCATCTTCCATAACATGAAGATATTTAGTTACCATGTGGCAGAGCAATTGACAATCCAAAGGGCTTTCAAATCTGCCTCCGCCCATTCTTGACAGCTGTCTGGGCTTGGTATTTTCTGTCAAACAGTGAAAGTTAAAATGAACTACAGTATGTTTAAAACTCTGTGATTCCTTTACCTGGATGCTTTTCCTGTGTTTCTCTTCTAAGGACACCCCCCTCCCCCATGGCCACCAAGTCACAGATTGCGGTTTTTTTCTTTACTACAGCTGTACCGGTTGAAGATATATTCTTGGTACTTTTTTCACCATTTGTAATTTTTGATACAATTTGGGCTTTTGTACTAAGGTCTACTGTATATAAATTGGGTTATGTAAAAACTAGGGTAGAGCCCTGTTCATGTCTGTTGTGTGTTCGTGTTGGGATGGTCTGTCCAAGGTGTAGGGTATAGCTAGGTAGCTAGCCCAGTGTGTGGTAAGTTGTCCCTATCCTCTCCTGTCAAGGTTCCTCTGCTTTCCTAGTTGCTTACTTTATTCTATCTTACCTTCTTTTTCCACTTAGGCTAACCTCAAAGGTACCTGTTCTATTTTAATGTACTATTTGTGTTCTTAAGAAATGTAATGTGCCTGTTTTTAAATTATATGTTACTTCATTGTGCTTCCTATATTTTCATAAGCACGTTCTAATCTTTTACCCTATTGCTATGAAAAGATATAATTCATTGAGTATTACAAGGAATGTACCCATTCTGTCTGCAGAAGCCCAGGTTGTTTGTGGCTGTCCATTACTACTGACACAGCTACCATGAGCATTTTAGCATGTATCTTTTTATGGGACCTATGTAAAAATTGAGCTGAATTGCCGTAAGTTGTAGGGTTTGCTTAGGTTTTAGTGTGCAAGGTAGTTCCCTGGAATGACTGTTCTTATATGCATGACCACCAGTAGAAGAGCATGAGAATTCCTGTGTCCTCTTGGCGTGTTCTGATGATGTAATATTTTCCAGTAATCTTCTATATATGGAGAATATATCCACAAAGAAGTTGATCTTAGATTTAGTTGGTCCGAAAGAGGAGGGGGCAGTTTTTGCGCTACTTCATATGAATGTGTGCCCCAGTTTTTATTATCCTGAACTTAGTGGTAAGATAAACAGATCTATGAAGTTGACTTGGAACTTCAGATAGTCACATGTGTGCATAGACTTTTAATATGGGTGGCATCAGAATTACAGTATGGACAAGAGGGGCGAGTTCTTGTTTTAATAGATGATATAGGCAGTGGTGGTGAACTTGTGGCAAGTGTGCTACAGCTAGCTATTTGTTATCATTGAAAGTTACAAAAGGTTTGCTACCACTGGTACAGGGAAAACTGACTCAGTCAGCATCCAGAGACAAATCCTGATACCATGTATGAAGGTAGACTAGGTAAAGCCCTACGTACAGAAAGTAAAACTAAAAAATGTTATAGAGGGACAGAAAACTTATGTGTACTCCCCAAAGCCTAAATCTTTAGATAAATTAAAAGTAATTTTAAAAAAGTAATTGTTACATGAAATTAAAATGTTGTACTTAATGGGCAGGGTATTTTCTCTTTTTTTTGCTTGTGCCTTAAGATCTTAATATGTAAGTGTATGTTCCATACTCTTGAGGAGAGGGAAGGCTGAATTGGCTGTGCACATACATACTGTATTGCATTGGCAGGAAGACCGACAACTAAATTTACTAAGTTGATCCTACTGAGACAGTGGAAGCTTCCATGACAGATTCCTTCTTTTCTTTTCTTTTCTTTTCTTTTCTTTTCTTTTCTTTTCTTTTCTTTTCTTTTCTTTTCTTTCTTTCTTTCTTTCTTTCTTTCTTTCTTTCTTTCTTTCTTTCTAAACCATCAACAAAGCAGGCTAGATTAGTGTTCTTTTTAGTTTGTTTGTTTTGGTTTGGTTTTTTTGTCATTTTGAGGCAGGGTTTCACTATGTAGTTCAGACTGACCTTAAACTCACTGTGTAGCCAAGGCTGGCCTTGAACTGCCAACAATCCTACTGCTTCATCCTGCTGAGTGCTGAGACTACAGGTATACATTACTGTGCCCAGCTTTGGATCAGTGGTTTCTGAATATATTATATTTTCCACAGAATTTCATGGGATGGTGAAAAACAGAAATTTGTCTTTGTTTTTCTGTCTTCCCCCCTCTAGTTCCTTTGCTACATAGGGTGGGAAGGAATCTACATTTTTTAAAAAAAATTCTCTGGAGTAGAGAATGGCAAATTTATTCAGTAAAGGTACAAATAGTAAATATGTATTTTAGGCTTTGCAGGCCATATGCTCTGTGAAAACTGTTCAGTTCTACCCATGGTGCAAAAGCTGTCACATACAATGTATAAACCAAGTGATGTTCCATTGAAGCTACTTAGGAATGTTGATATTTGAGTGTTGTAACTCAATGTAAAATTTATTCATACAGTTTTTTGTGTCACAAAGCATTTTCTTTAGACCTTCCCCCCAGTCATTGAAAAGATGTAAAAGCCATTCATAGCTAGCAGACAAACAGAAACAAGTGGTGGGCCTGATTTGCCCCATGTGAGTCATAGCTTGTCAGTTTCTGCTCTGGAGTGATCCTTCCTTAGGCAATTGAAGTTGGAAAACCAGCTTATTTGATATAATGAATGAACTGTCTTTCCCTGTGTTCTTTTGGGAAAATTCTTATGTCATAATCACAAGAATTTCTAATACTTATGAGGGAAAGTAGTTCTCAGTGGTCAGGAAGGGATTATTAAATAAATGTCTGGTGTAAATCTAATCTAATAAAAATCTAATATAACATTTGATTTTTTTTCTTCATTCCTTAAATGTGTTTAAGGAATCGGTAATAGATACAAGCAAGACCTGGACTGTTTAATCTCTGTTTGTCTTATAGAGTGTATCATTTGGGATGGAATTGTTAGAGAATGAGACATGAAAGTCTTTCTTGCTAGCTAAAGTAACAATGATAGCTAGGTGTTTGCTTGCTTGCTTGCTTGCTTTCTAATGACTAGATAACTGCCCTTGAATTATTCTGTGGGCACGGACCAGGTATGCTGTGTGAGGTTGAAGTGTTAATCATGTTATTACACACTTTAGGCAATTCTTGAAACCATATAGTTTTCCTTAAGTTTACAGAGTAGTCTTGATTGATGTTATAAAAATACCATCTAAATTTTGCTTTTGGTTCTTCAGTGGAGTGATCATATAATTATCATTAAAACATCAGGGCAGCAGACATAAACCAGAATTTCTTGGGCAAACCAAGACATATACTGGCCTTGTTCACTAGGCGTGTAGAGTACTTTTTAAATAAAGGATGGATGAGTCTTTCAGCTTCCTAGATGAAAACAAAACATTCATTAATGTCACATCTCCATAAACTTAATGGTGTTTTCCATTAGCATTTCTGAGGGAAAAATCTGTCGATAAGTAATAGTAAGGTAACTGTAACTGAAATGAAGTTTATTTTTACTTCCATGAGTAGAAATCTGATACTCTGTGGTGTCATTTTCAAATTACATATCTGTACACACACATAATATATATAATTTTTGTTTTGGAGGTAATGAACATTGACAGTTCAATCAGTAGAAAATATGTATAGAAAAAAATAAAATTTCTATTTCCAGCTTCAGACAATTGTTTCTAATTTCCTGTGTATCCTGTGTGAGTTATTTTAGATATAGTTGATAAGAACACACTCATCCCATTTTCCCCACTTCTGTTTCCACTTTTAGGTTTTTGTTTTGTTTTGTGTTTTCCAGTGTTGGGTTGGTACCTAGGTCCTGGAACATGCTAGGTACATACTTTACCACTAAGCAAAACCCTGAACCCCACCTCCATTTTTTAGAAACACAGATAATATAATTTGTTATAGATGCCTTGCTTTGCTTTGCTTTGCTTTGCTTTGGAGGGGAGTTACTGGGGATTGAACCCAGGGGCCTTTGCACTGAGCTATATCTCAGCCATTCATTGTTGTTGTTGTTTTTAGAGACAAGACCTCAGTAAGTTGCCCAAGCTGGCCAGAACTTGAAATGCTCCTGCCTCAGCTTCCCAGAGTGCTGGAATTACAGGCATGTGCCATCATGTTGAACTCTTTACCTTTGTTTTTTTTTTTCCCTTTTTTTTCTCCGAGACAGGGTCTCACTATGTGCAGGCTGGCATTAAACTTGATTATGTAGCCCAGGCCAGCCCCGGACTCACAGTAATCTTCCTGTGTCAACCTCTGGAGTACTGGGGATTATAGGCATGCATGTGCCACCATACCCAGCACCATATATTTTTTTTTAGTTTAAGAAATCTTGGACTTCCCTGCTGCTTCATATCAAACCTGTGTAGTAAGTAGTGTATGGGGTTAGCATCTCTCCTAATCTGAGAATCAGAGTACTCCAAAATCTTAAAACTTTTGGGGGCCAGCAGGACTCAGCAAATGGAAAGTTCCACACTTGAACTCATGTGATTGGTCATAGTAAGAATGAAGAGGCACTATTGTATCAGATTATACCTTCATATACACCTAGGTGTATAAGATGCATATGAAACATAAATTCATGTTTAGGCTTGGGTCCCATTCCCACAAAACTCTCTTGTATATGCAGGTAGCCCCAAATCCAAACTCTTTGTCCTAAGCATTTTGAGTGAGAGTCTGTATTCAGATTTACAAGTGAAGAAATGCTGGCTCAGTTTACCTTTAAAGTGTGTGTGTGTGTGTGTGTGTGTACATTTAAAAACTTAGCTAAACAAGACATAATAAATGTTAGTTTCCATTGTGTTCTCTTGCTCAAATTTATTATCTTTAAGGAACTTGGAAGAAGATGATCACAACCTTATAAAAAAATAGATGGGGTTGGGGATTTTAGTTCCATGGCATAAGCGCCTGCCTGGCAAGCACAAGGAGTTGGATCCCCATTATCCAAAAAAAAAATTTTGTAATACGATGTAATTACATGCCCATATAATGTGATTTAGTTAATAAGGGCCCTGGCAGATAAGACATGGGGAGAAGTCAAAGAGATTTAGTGCAGTCAGAGAAAATTTAACGAAGACTGTAGAGAGAAGTTGGGCATAGTGGCACATGTCTGCAATCCTAGCATTCAAGAGGCTGAGGCAGGAGGATTGCTTCGAGTTTGAGGCCAATGTGGTTTACATAGTTCAAGACAAGCGTGAACTGCATGGCAAGACCCTGTCTCAAAGCAAAAATGTAGAGATTAAAAATCTAGGGCATCTAAGATGGAAAGAGGCCAGTAGTATTATCATAAAAAGTCCCAATTGGAACCTAAGAGGTGTTGGTAAGCTAAGTGCCATGATAATGTTTATGTGGTCTTTTGTGACAGACTTCTTCCACTTAGTGTTCTGGGTAGCATAAGGTTCATCCGCATTGTGCAAAGTGTCAGTACTTTTTTAATGACTGTTTCGTCACAGGCATGTATTACACTATCACTTGATGGCTATGACTTGTTTGTACCTTTGGCATCATGAGTGCCATTGGTATGAATGTTCATGTGTACATTTTTGTATGTCCATACTTTATTTCTCTTGGGTATACACTTACTAGTGGAATTGCTGGGTTAAATGGTAGTGACTGTGTTTAACATTTTTGAGGGTCTGGAAAACTCATCCAAAGTGATTCCAAGTGGTTGCATTACTTTATAATCTAGTAGCCAAAACTTTGGGTTTAGTTGTTATAGCCAATCCAGTGGGGATGAAATATGTTATCTTTCTGGCTTTGATTCACATCTTCCTTCCTTCCTTCCTTCCTCCCTCCCTCCCTCCCTCCCTCCCTCCCTCCCTCCCTATCCTTCCCTATCCTTCCCTATCCTTCCCTCCCTTCAGCCCTTGATTCCCTCTTTTTGCGGGGGGGGGGGCACCTGGATGGAACGCATAACCTCGCACTTGCCAGGGAGGCGCTTAACCACTGAGCTAAATCCCCTGCCGAGCTTCATTCCCTCTTTATAAAACTTTGTTTTCGTTTTTCCCTTCTGCCTCTCCCAACACTTGTTTACCTTCTCATTTAAAGATTTTCTTCGCATTTCCCAATATCTGCTTACATTTTGGTCCTTATTTACACTTTGATTCTCACACCAGAGAAACCTTGTGATATTTACACATGCGTGTCCGATTTATTTCACACATGTATGATCTCAAGGTGCATCCATTTAGCTAGAAATGTCTCAGGGTTATCCTTTATGGCAGAATAAGTACCCCATTGTATAAAAAAAAAAATCTATCCATTTGTCAATTGATGGACATTTGCTCTGTGTCTGAGATTTAGCTATTATAAATTGTGTCACTGTAAACATGGGTGTGCATATATCACTGTGATATGATGCTTTTAATTCTTTTGGGAAGATACCAACAAGGGAAATGGCTGGGTCCATTTAGACTTCTACTCCTAGTTTTTTGAGGAATTTCCACACTGGTTTTTAAAGTGTTTACAGAGAAGAGTTCTTTTTCTCCCCTGGCCCTGGCACCATTTACTATTGGTTCTTTTTTTTTTTTTTTTTTTTTTTTTTTTTTTTTTTTTTTTTTTTTTTTGTCTTCTTTGAGACAGGGTCTTGCTTGGTGACGCACTCCTTTAATCTCAGCACTAGGGAGGCTCAGGAAGGTGGATCCTTGCAAGTTTGAGACCAGCCTGCGCTACAAAGTGAGCCTGCCCAAGGCCAGCCTGAACCAAATAGTGAGACCCTATCTCCAAAAGACAAACAGAAAAACCACCAAGAACCCCACAAAACTATAAACCTTGTTTACACTCATAAGAACAAGAACAAACAATCAAGAAAAGTAAAACAAAAACAAGAAAAGGAGAAAACATAAAATAAGGGGGGAAATGGCCATTCTAAGGCATGTGTGTTGTTACTGGTAGACAACATGTTAGACAGAGTCCAGATCAAAGTTGATTAATTCCAGCAAGCTGGCCATAGCTTTGTGTCAGAGTAATGAGTAATCCCATCAAGCTACACCTTCAACTCCACTTTAGTTCAGGCCAGTTTCTGCCTGTGAGCTGGAACTCCATGTGTGTCTTGTCAGCTTGAACTGGTTTCTTACAGGCTTGAACTCAGCTCCCTGACTTTTTGCCAACTTGAACGTGGTAGCCTCACCCTGACAACCAGGAGCCATTAGATGGAGCTGGCCTGACGCTGTTGGGAGTTCAGTTGCCCCCTCTCCAAGATGGCTACCAGCTTATTGCCCTCTTTGTGGTAGGGGTGGGGGTGGGGGTGCCTGAACCCGAATGACTCACCAGACACTGTAGTCTGCTCTGTTCCACTGGTGCATTTCCCCCCTGGAGGTCTCTGAGGTGGTCAGTGGTTACTGCAGGCTGATACCTTTTCCCACTCCATGGCACTCAGAAAGTGCCACCTGCTACCCCTTCCTTCTCTGTTGAAGTCTCTTCTCTCTCCCCATGGGCTTCAATCCTTGCTTCCCTCCTTCTCTTCTTACATTCCTGTGTCTGGACATCAAATCTTAAAGACTTCTCTGCTGCTCACTACTGTACTGTCTTCCTGGGAGTCCTGACTCACATTTTCTAATGGGTCGAGAGCATCTTTTTGTGTGCTTATTGGTCATTCCATTAGACAGTGTGTCTTTATTGTGCCTATTTTATTTTATTTTATTTTATTTTATTTATTTTTGTGTGTGTGTCCATTTTAAAACTTGGGATATTTTGTGTGTTTTAAGAGTCCTAGGCTGCATAAAATTTCCTCATTAGATACATGATTTGCAAATATTTTTCCCATTCTTTGGGTTATCTTTTCAATTTTTTGATGATTTGTAGCAGTAAACTTTGTGGTCTTATAATTGTTTTCTTCTTTTATTGCCTGTGTTTTGGAGTTGTAGCTAGGAGACTAATTTTTTTTGCTGTTTAGTTACTTATTTATGTTTGGTACCAGGGATGGAACTCACAGCCTTGCACTTGCCCAGCAGGTGCTGTGCTACTGAGCTGTAGCTCTGGCTCTTAAGTTTTGTCTTTTTAAGACAGGGTTTCACTGTGCATTTCAGACTGGCATTGAAATTTGTAGCCCAGGCTGGCCTTGAACTTGGGGATCCTCTTGCCTCAGTCTCTGGAGTTTAATATGTTTTTAAAAGTGCAAACATTGTTAATCTTCATGAAGCATAAGTTACACATGTGTATGTTTTCCATTTATGGTTTGTTCATTGGTTGTCTTTTTTTAGGAAACTTTTAAAGAAACCCATTTTGTAACCCAAATTCCCAAGACTTGTGTTTATTTCTCTAAGTTTTATAGTTTTGTAGTTACTTCGAACATTTAGATCAGTGATTGATTTAGAGTTAATTTTAGCGTGTGGCCTGAGGAAGGTGTCTAGCTTCATTCTTTTGCATGTGACTGTCTCCTTGTCCCAGCACCAGGTGGTGTAAAGACTGTTTTTTCCTCACTGAATGACTTGTCACTCTTGTCAACAGTCTGTGGTGGTGCCTGTCTGTAATCCCAGCATTCTTAGAGATTTTAGGCAGAAGATGTACAAGTTTGAGCCCAGCCTGAGTGACTCAGACCCTGTCAAAAAGAATTAAAATTTTTAAAAGGCCTGGGGATGTAGCTCAATGCAAAGGCCCTGGATTCAGCCTTCAGTACTAAAAGAAAAAAAAATTTAAAATAAATGTAAGTAGTTGTTTCTGGATCATCAGTTCTATTCCACTGATCTATATATATAACCATATGCCAGTACCACACTGCACACTGTCTTAATTTCTGTAGCTTTTATAATTTTTGTTTATAATACATTTTGAAAGTAAGAAGTACGGCTCTTCTAACTTTGTTCTTTTTCAAGATTATTCTGGCTCTTTTGGGTCCTTTGCATTTCCATATGAATTTTAAATCTTCTTTTAATTTGTTTAAGAAATCCAGCTTAGATTTTTATGGGGATTGTGTCATCTCTGTGGACCTGCTTTGGAAATACTTCTGTCTTAAAATGTTAACTGTATGTTAAATAAACATGAGAAGTCTTGTTCATTTGTCTAAGTTACCATTAATTTCTTTTGATGATGTTTTGTAGTTTCCAGTATACACATTTTGCTTACTACATACGTATTTTACTCTTTTTGGTAATAAGTGGAATTTAAAAAATTTTTATTTTCACATTATTCATTGATAGTATAGTGTATAAAAATAGCTGATTTTCATGTATTGATCTTGTATCATAGAGCTTTGCTGAGCTCATTTATTCTAATATTTTCTTAATGGATTTGTACAGATTTTCTTTGTACAAGATTATGTCACCTAGGAATTCACATGGTTTTACCTCCTTTCCAGTTTGCATGTGTTTGTTTTTCTTATCTAATTGTCTTGGCTCAGGCTTCAGTACACTATTGAATGGAAGCAGTAACAGTGGGATGGAGGGAAGGAAGGGCTGAAGGGAGGGTAGGGGGACGGGAAAAAAGCAGTATGCACAGGTACAAATTCTCTATGATGAATGTGATCACGGTGTATCTAAAATGTACCAATAAAATGTGAAAGATAACTTTAAAAATTAAATAAAGGCAGGGCATGCTGGCACACACCTGTAATCCCAGCACTCAGAAGGCTAAGGCAGGAAGATTGTTGGGAGTTCAAGACCAGCCTGAGTTGCAAAGTGAGCTCAAGCCAGCCCGAACTGCATAGAGAAATGCTGTCTCAAAAAGACCCCCTCCCAATAAATAAATTTTTTAACAGTGGATGTTGTTGCATAATGCTACTGGAAAAGCATTCAGTCTTTCACCATTAATTATTAGATCGACAGTGAGTTTTTCAGTTATTTTTTAAAGATCTAAGCTGTTTTTGGTTTTCTTTGTGCTACTGCAGATTGAACCCAGGAATGCCCTACCCTCATGAGCTACATTCCCAGTTTTGTTTTTCAAATTTTGAGACAAGATCTCATTAAGTTGCTCAGATGGAACTTGAACTTAGGACCTTCTGCCTCAGCCTTCGTCAGTGCTGGGCAGAAATGTGCCATCATGCTGGTTTACCTTGTAATTTCAAAGCCTAGTTTATCAGTTTTTGTTACATACTTCATGCTTGTTGTTTCTTAAGAAATCGATGCCTGTCCAATGATCACACAGATTTTCCTCCTGAGTTTTCTTCCATAAGTTTTATAGTTCTAGCTCTTAAAGTTAATTAAATCCATTATTTATTTCTGTTCACAGCTCAGTTTAATTAAAAATAAAAGAATGAAACCAGAAATGAATAGAAGAAAATAATAAAGATCAGAAAACACAATCCCTTATCAAACTGTCAGCATTTTTCATGTAGATTAACATTTTGATTCTTACATTTCTGTAAAAAAAAAAAAAAAGACTCAGAATAGTCTAAACAAGTTTGATAAAGGAACAAAATTAGAGCTCCAACCCACCCTAATCCCACGATTTAACACAAAATTCACCAATCATGACAAAACGACATTGATACCAAGATAGACAAACCACCAAAGTACCAGTATAAAGTCCCAAAATACCCACATAACAGCCGTTTGATTTCTGGCTGCAGTTCAGTTTTTAAGTTTGAATGCATATACCAGGAGAGTTGGGGAGAGAGGCACTTGTCACTGACCTGTTTCTTGGTGATGAGTGTATTGGTGACAAATAACCGCATATAAATCTGCAGCTTGCAGCCTTGCTTTGACAGCTCTTGTATAGCTCATGGAGATTGTTTTGTTTTGTTTTGTTTTTGAGACAAGGTCTTGCTAAGTAGTTCAGGTTGGCCTTGAACTTGCAGCAATCCTCCTGCCTCAACTTCCCAAGTGCTGGGATTACAGGTGTGTGTGAACCACCATGTCCTGCTTTTTGAGGAACTCTAATGATTTCCTGATCATAGAGATCATTGATCAACTCTGATTTTTGAGGAACTCTACTCTGGCCATCTTTGGCAGTTATGTGTTACTTATGCACCTAATATTCTCTTGAGTACCAAAACTAGTTTTACAATAATACTTTCCATTTTGTGTGGTTCAGGTTGCCCCGCCCAACCATAACAAGTCCATCTTACCAGAACACTTCATCCTTCTACCCATAGTAATTGTTTCAAAAAGAGTATTTGACCTATTAGAATTGATTAGAGCCATGGCAAAAGTATTGTGGAAGGGCTATTTTTTCCCACTCTGTGGGTCTTTTCGTTGTGTTCATGATTTCCTTTGATGTGCAAAAACTTTAATAGAGTTGAGATTCCAGTTGTTGATTCTTTGAAGTATATTTTTGATGCAGTTTGGGTTTTGTTCATGAACTCTCTGCCTATCTCTATGTCCTCAAGATTTCTACATACCTTCTTTTCTAGTACATTTAGTGTTTCTATTTTAATATATAGATCTTTGATCCATTTTTACTTTAGCTCATGGTGATAAAATAAACATTGGCCTAGTTTTAGTCTTTGGCATGTAGAGAGCCAGTTTTTCCAGCACCATTTATAAAAGAGACTGTCTTTCTTCCAGTGAACGTGTTTGGCCCCTTTGTCAAAGATGAGATGGCTGAGTGTATTTGTAGTTGTGTCTGCATCTTCTAATCTGTTCCACTTATTCTCAGGTCTGTTTTTTTTTTTTTTTTTTTTTTTTTGGTTTGGTTTTTTTGCCGGTACCATGCTGATTTTATCACTGTAGCTTTGTAGTCAGGAAGTGTGATACCTCTTGACTTGCCATTGTTGCCCAGAATTACCTTTGCTATTTTAGGTCTTTTCTGGTTTCAAATTAATTTTAGGGATGTTTTCTCTAAATTTGTGAGGTATGCTAATGATATTTTGATTTGGAATTGCATTAACTCTGTATAACAGTGTTGAGAGAATGGTCATTTTCACTGTTTGTTCTTCCTATCCATGAACAAGTTTTCTGAAATCCTCTTCAGTCTTTTTTCAGAGTACTGTAGTTTTCAATATATAGATTTTTTTACTTCCTTTGTTAGATTGATTCCTAAATATTTAATTTTTGAATGCTGTCCTGAACAGTGAATACCTCCTGGTTCATACACACACACACACACACACACAC
>PVJX010042286.1:0-14195 GCA_004027295.1 Dolichotis patagonum
CTTGAATGTTTCCATTTATGAACATGTAGTGACCTTCTTTGTCTCTTTTAATCATTTTAGGTTTGAAGTTCACATTGCCTGCAAATAGAATAGTTACCCTTGCCTTTTTCTGGGTTCCTGTTGCCAGGAATACTGTTTTCCATCCTTTGCCTTTTGATCTATGAGTTTCTTTTTGCATCAGATGCATTTCTTGCATACAGCATATTGTGGGATCCTGTTTCTTGATCCATTCCATCAACTTGTTTCATTTGATATGTGAATTAAGTGCATTTACATTTATGTATCACTGATATGTACTGGCTTGACTTTGCCATATTGTGTTACTATTGTTTGTTTCCTGCTTTTCTCCCTTGTTTACTTTCTTGTCCAACCTGGTGATTTCTTTCTGTTGTTGTTCTGGAGATTGTGGTCATTTTTTTCTCTACTTAGGATGCCCTTCAGCACTCTTTCTCAGGTTGGTTTGGTGGATATGAATTTCTTGATTTATTCTTTGTCATGGAAGTATCTTGTCTCTCCATTAAATTTGAAAGACAGTTTTCTAGGAACATCAGTCTGGGTTGAAAGTTGTTTTCTTTTAGGTTGAAATACTTCACTCCAAGCTCATCTTAAACTGAAGGTTTGTGCTGAGAAGTCTGCTGTGATTCTAATAGGCTTTCCTTGATAGGTGAGTTGTGTCTTTTCTCTAACAGCTTTTAGTATTCTGTTTTTATGCTGTGTGTCTGAGATCTTAATTATTATATATCTGTGTGTAAGTTTAATGTGGTTATGACTGGCATTTTATATGCCTCACTTATTTGTATATCAGATTCCCCCCCCATGTTTGGGAAATTTTCTGCCATTATTTCTGTGAACAGCTTAGGTATATCGTTTTCATTGTCTCCTGCCTCCTCACTGATGCCTATGATTGTAACATTGTTCCTCCTGGCATCATATTGTGGCTGCTGGATTGTCATTTCATGCTGCTTTGTTGTTTTTATAAGTTCTACCCTTTCAAGATCGCTATCTGTGATCCTGTCCTCAAGGTCCAAAATTCTATCCTCAGCTTCATTTAAATGGCTTTGCAGGCTTTCAATACAATTTTTTGTTTCTTGCATATCTCTTTCAATTTTTTCATAGATTCTGCTTGTTTTCTGCATTGTTCATTCAAAGTTTCAATCAATTTCCCATGCTCCTATAGTTTCTAATCTATATCTTCTCTAGTACATTGAGTAACTCATTTACTAAGGTTGTTACTTTTGTCTTTACCTAAGACATTATTTCTAATTTGAGTTCCTCTATAGCCTCATGGATTTGTTTCTTTACTTCATTTGCTATCTTTTCAGAGATTTCTGGTGTATGAATTTTAGGGTCCTCTATTTCATTATCACCTGCACTTTCCCCTGAGGGACTAGATGTTAGGGATTGCATTTTGTCTTTCCATTTAGTCATTTTCACTTTTTGGGTAAATTTCTGGTCTTTCTATTCCAAGAGTCACAACTTTCTGTAGTGTGTATTTCAGGATTCTACTGTGTGGTTGATGTTTGTCTTATTGCTTGGTACCACAATGAAGAGGAGATCCAGTCTCCTTAATTCCTCCTGCTGTGTATATTGAGTGAGTCCTACATTGTTGTATTGATGTAGGGCAACTCTTTGTTCCTGTTGTTGCTATATCTTCACATTGTGACAGGTCACCATGTCTCCCTGGTTATAGTATTTGTGTCAGCTGAGGCCCTACTGTGTCACTAGGGGTCTCATAAGTTCTTCAATTTCCTCTAAATTGGTGCAGTGTAATATTGGCACACTCCTCAACCTGTCTGATGTTCTCTGTGTGAGGGGAGGGGGTTACCCACTCTCTTGCCAGGTTATCCAAGGTCTTACACTTGGAGGGAGTTTCACTTCCACCCCTATTTACCCACTGCAAACCCCTATTTTATGGGGCAAACTCACCACACTGACTGAAGCTTGATGAGGTCTTCTGTTTGGGTGAGGCGTTCCTGAGCCTTTCATCAAGCCAGCATGGTAGTCCACTGTAGTCCAATGTTCCTGGTGGAAGGGTGAGTCCAGCAGATGTGATCTCAGGCAGCTCAGGCCTGTGGCCACTTCCCTGATGTTTCTGGAGGAGGAGCGGGCCCAGCAGTGGCAGTTTCAGGTAACTCAGGCCCTCCACCACTGGTCTCAGTGATGTTCCTTGTGGGTTAAGGGTGGGCCCAGCAGTCTCAGGCAGCTCAGGCCCTAAGCTGCATGTCTCCATGATGTTCCCTGTGGGAAAAGGGTGGGCCTACCAGTCCTGAGCATCTGCAGCTCTCAGGGCAGGTTCTTGCAATGTTCCCTGTGGGCAGAGGGTGGGCCTAGCGGTACACAGCAGCCCTGGACAGCCACTGGTCTGTGTGATGTTCCCTGTGGGCGAAGGGTGGGCCTTTTTCTTAATATTTTAAGCAACACATACTTACTAAGATACAGTATATAATATTCCAGTTTCTAATATGCTTGAATTGTATCATCTCCTTTCAGTCTAATTAAAGGTCTTAACAAGTTTTGAAATCTCTGTGCATTATTCACCATTTCCAGTGTGTTCCATGTAAGTAATTTTGTTTGAAGAAACAGCTTTATTCAAACAGAACTTATTCTCCACAAATTGCAGCATCTTTGAGAGTGCATGATGTATCAGGTAGAATCTTGAAAGGTTGCTTTCAACAAAAAATTCCACTGTTTAACAACTTTTGTGAAGCCAATTTTTACATTTTCAGCATATTAAGCATTTCATTTCCTAAATATTACTCCTTTGTGCTTAAATTTCTCTTTCTTTTTTTTTAATTTTTAATTTTATTTTAAAGAGAATAAAACAAAAGAGAGCAGTACAGAGCAGATCAGAACAGGACAACATAGGCAGCACAGTACTTTACATTAAGACAACCGGACATCAACAGTAGCTATCACAGTATCTCTTACTCTGATATAGTTGAGCATAGTTTCAAATACAATAATATCAAACATAACAAAATAGTATAAAGCCATGCAAACAGTGAAAGAATTACAGGGCTTTCTGAACTGAATAACAGAAAATGATCAATGGGTACTATAATTCCTCATTTTTGATAGAAAAATTTTGTTTACACTATCACACATATTCAAATCCTAATAAGACACAATGTGATAGATAGAACCAATGGTAGTAGAAGAATAGAAGCATGGTAGGACTTCTAAGAGGGATGATATTAAATCAGCAATAGCTGTCATAATGTTTTGTTTTCTTTAAAACAGCTGTTCATATCATCACTCATGATATAGTCAAACAAAACAGAATAAAACCATTCCAACTGATGATTGAAAACATTGAAAGGCTTCAAAGCTATGAGATGGGGACTCATGATTATCATAAAATCTTATGTACTCTTATCAACTCTCATACTAGGGAGACTATATGGTATTTACACTTGTGAGTTTGGTTTATTTCACTTAAGAGAATGGTCTCAAGTCCTGTCCATTTATTTATAAATATCTCAATGTGATCATTCTTTATAGCTGAGTAGTACTCCATTGTATAAAAATGCCACAACTTAAATTTCTCTCTTTCTATTAGTGGGTATAGGCTTCCATTCCAAATACTACAGCATGAGGGTTTAAGCACAGAAATTTGTTTCCTTACAGTTTTGAAGCTGCAAGTGCAAGCCCGCTGGACCAGTAGAATTAGATTCTGGAGAGGCCTCTCTGTTTGTGTGTAAGAAACCTCATCCTCAGAGGCCCTGACCTCTGTGAGCTTGGGTGACTTTCTCTGTATCTACAGACTTCTCTCTTCCTGAGGAGAGACCCCAACACACAAAAGACTGTTGCAGTGTCATTTTCAGAACTTCTTTTAACTTTAATGACATCCATAGATGCTCTATCTCCAAATACAGTCACATTTGGAGTTAGGGCTTCATCATTTGGATTTTGAACCAATGATTTAGTCTATAACACTCTGAAATAGGTCTAGTTGTCGCATTTCCAGTGAGGAGGTGTGTATAAGACATAGCTGCAGTTTTTTATATATTAAATGCTACTTAATGTATAAATTAATTGAGTTAATTGAATGACAAAGGACAAATTTTGATCCTTGAATATATGATTATGCTTGTATTCCTCAGCATTTTCAAAATATGAATAAATCATCTACCATAGACAGTTTTAAAATAATTTTCATGGAACTAGATTGTATTTTTCCTATTCTAGAGATTACCTATCATTACTCAGTAGATAATTTCTGAATTTCATTTTGCCACTTATGGTTTTAAATTTCTTATAATAATATAAAAATATGATAACTTATAGGAAATTTAATTAAATGTGTAGCTTGCAAACAGGATTGTGTTTTATGTAACACCATTAACATGTCATTATTTTAATTGGTAGAGAAGAAGGAAATAGCACAATTTTATCAGAAGAGATAAGAAGAGAATTATTGTTCCTGGATTTAATTGTAAAGCATTTATATCAGGATAAAACTAAAACTGTGCTTACTGGTGAAACAGTAGCAAGTTCTCTCCTTACAAGCAGAGATACCAGGATCACCACAGTTAATTTATATTTTGAGTAGTCAAGCATTTTCATTATGTTGTCAGAACCACAAAAGAATTGTAGACAAGAAGGAATGAAATAATCAGTAAAAATAGTTAAATGCAGATATAATTTTCTACCTTTAGAAGACAAGACAATGAGCTTAAAATACAAAGCCCACATAATGGCTTAGTGAAACATCTTGCTTTTAATTCAGTACAAAGTCAAGCAAAATAATTATCTGATTTCTAAATACATTAGCCATTACATATACTGTCATAAAATATAACAGAAAGAATTAAGAATATTTTACCATAAGAACCAAAGTTGTAAATTCTATTTATTTTTCATCAGATTGTGGTGTGGCTTTAAGCAGCATCTTTCTGTTGACTTTTCAGTTGGATTTGAGGCAGTAGCTCTCTGTCTGCTGGGTATTATTACTAAAGTTCTCTGCTGATATTTTTATGCTTTCCTGGATAACTATCTAACACTGTGGAGACTCACTCTTTTTACATGAAAAATATTATTACACATATGTCAGTACCAAACAGTATGAGATATAAAATATTATGCTATACAGATATTTTACAGCATCCTCTTTTTATTAACTGCCACAAACAAATGCCCACTTTAAAATTTGCCATATCTGTTTCTCCATACAGAAACTGACATGCTGAAAAGATGTTTGCTTTTTCATATAAATGAATTAAAGAATGACTTTTGAAGAAAATCTACTCCAAACTAAAGCTTGACAGTTTGAAGGGATTTCTTTGTAAAAATAAACCCAAATAAGCAAATTTTTACATATAAAAATATACAGATGCTCCTCATCTAATCACCAAGTTCTGTTCCTGTGACTAGGTCTTTATCTGACTTAGTTGCTAAATGAGGAACTAGATAGAGTATGTACATTACAATATTCAGAAGAAAAAAATGATCAAAGGAAACTCCAACTTGATGACTTTGTTTTTCTTTGCATAGCTCTTGAATACAGTATTGTAATATGTAATAGAACATAAATCTACAGTACTATAATATATACTACAATCAACAAGAATTTCAACATAATATTACAAATTGTGCTGTATAAAGACGTGACCTTGAGGCACTATTAACAAGAGCTACACAACTGCACCAAAAAAGAAGGATCATAAATCCAAGTGGTGGATCTGACATCCAAAGAGTACACTCGGTTTTTAAACACAGAGTTGATAAAACAAGTAGCTTATTAAGTGAGGAACATCTGGATAGGATTCTATATTGTTTAAGATTTAACACCAATAAACACAGGACACAGCCCCAAGTCTCACTCTCTTTTCACATCTCTTAAACTTAATTCACTCAGTTTTTTTTACTTGTTTTACAAATTCATTTAGTTTGTTATTTACCTTCAATTTCTGCCATAGAATAAATACTAGTGATATAGAAACATAAAAACTCTTATTGTAATTATATGTTGGCCATTGATGTTACCCTAATTTCTTAGTTCTCTAACAACTCACTTGTTTTCCCTCTAGAATTTCAAGCTTAATGATGACAGAATACATGAAACTATCCATTTTCTAGCATAGTGTCTGATCAAAAGACTATAATAGCCATGTTTATGTATTCTTATGCATTAAAATTAAAATAGATTAATATTATATACCATATATGTATAATGTATAATTTTCAAATGGAAATTATACACTCCTAATTACAATGTGCTAAAACAATTATTATCTTGAAAATAAAAAGATACATAGGAATTTGGAATAAATCAATCTCATGGCTTTGGAAGTTTTAAAATTCATAAGTAGGGTTTTTTTTTGTTTCAAATAACAGAGTTAGCACATTTGATTTTCAAGAATCTGTACTTCATTCTTTTTATCTTATATTTTAGAAACATCATATACATTGAAAACATTACATATACATAAAATTATAAAATTCTACTTCTTGATAACTATCTCACATGAATATATATTACATAGCATAAATTTTTAATTTAAAATTTAAAGATGAATAATTCACAAAAAATTCACATTCATTGTTACAAAAAGCTGTAACAAACACACTAACATCCTTCCATGTATAAATATATATAATTATATATCTTATATAGCTACATATAGAAATCATATACATATATCTATATATACAAATATAGATTTATACTGTTATTATCATAATGTCTTTGGATTGATATGATTCAAAACATAACTTTTGTAAAAATTTACAAAATTTCATACAATAAAATAGGGAAGTAGAAAATTATAAATTGCAGAACTTCTAGTGAAATGACTTTCCTCTTAGAATATGACAGAAGAGCCCTCCAGTGATCTATGAACCTGAAGATTCAGCATCTTTGGATCCACACCTCAGACTATTCAACAATAAAAGAGAGACTTGTTTTAGCTTACTATTTCCCAGAACCAGGACAAAGCAGTGGATGGAAGGAAAAGCAATTTCAACAGTGTGATAAAAGAGAAAAGGAAGAAACTTAGGTCTCCAAAGTTGAATCAAAAGTGACAGAAAGAAAATTGTGTACAGGAGGAGAAAGGCAACCACAGCTTGTAGGGCCTTTACGTGGGCTGTGGTGCTCACATCTCTGGGCCCTCTGACACTGTTCTGCATCCTTTTCAGGTGTTTCCACAGGGAGAAGATGAGCAGGAGGAATGTTGTCAGGGACAGAGCAAAGGCTATGAGCATAAACATAGTGTTGCTGAATAAGAGAAGTTCTGAAAACTTAGTAAAATCATATAAACTGTAATTGTAAGACATGTTCCTTTTATATTCATCAATCAAGACACTTAGATACATGTTTGACTGCAAAAGGTTTAAAAACAAGAGAGCAAGAGACACCAGCAATGTCACTGAAACCACCTTTTTAACTCTCCACTTAAAATAAAGAAAAATAGAGTTGGAAAAATTGACTATCTTGAGACAATAAAAGATGCTGAGGCATGTAGCAAGCCAGGCATTAAAATGAAAAGTCACAACCCAAACAGCATAAGATAGTCTTACAAGGATGAAATTCATGTAGAAACCTGGGCAAAACAAGTGCACCCACCAACTTGTGAATAATACCCAGAGCAGACCAATCCTAGAGATTGCCAAACCAGTGAGCAAGTGATCAGCTAAAGACATCTTTCTTCTGTTGATCAGATCCATGCAGTTCACCAGGATTATTAGGCCATTTCCTAAATTCCCTATTGTGAACTCCACATTAAAAATCAACCTAAATATACTTTGTGCAACACCAACCATTATCAGTAAAACAATGGCTCAATGTGTAGTATCACTACTAAATATATATTAATAGATCTTATTCTTTAAAATTTCAAAATATATTTTAAAAATGTCTCCCACCAAAGTTTATCAAACAAATAAAGTCAAAACTTGCTAAAGGGTTGCTTCAGTGCATTCTGCTTGAGAATCTTGTATTTTCCAGACATCCCACCTGATTTTCATCCAAAGACTATGAGCCTTACAAACAGGAACCTGGAGTCTGTTGTAGTTGATGAAGAAGGAAACATAGAAAAAAAAGCTATATTTAATAAAGTCACATTTGCTTAGTTACACATTTTAATCTGAGTTCCTCAGACCTAGGAAAATAGCATTACAAACTTTAGCTTATAGAAGACAACAGAATATAAACTGATATAAGAAATTTCTCAAACAGTGATGTTCTTCAACATTTCAAAATTCAACCTGTACAGTGACTTATGTGTATGTTGTGCAAAACTCTAACTGGGCATTATGAATTACCTACTAGTCTCATGGATGTCATTGTTTCTCTAATGTTTAATATTGAGATAATATTTATAATTGAGATAATATATAATTTTACTTATCATTTTAGTTTTTATGAATGTGTGCAAACATACCATATACACCAACACTCACGTCTTACATGAAGATCTATTTGGATCCAAATACCTCTTTCTCTGGCTTGAATAATTCAGATTTGTTTGTTTAATAAATACTTGTTTAATATATATTATGACCACAGTATTGTGATAGTTGTCAATTATTTAGAATGCTTTAAAATGAATTTTGTGTACCACTGATATAAATATTCAGCAATCATAACAATCTTTTCTGTGCATGTGAAAAGAATTATAAATCTATCTGTGATTCCATGAAGTACATACTGTGATGAGCAACTCTGCCTGCACTCAAGAATCCTCTTACTTGTCTGCCTCTCTCTGGCACTGGGTGGTGGTTTTCTCCAGTCTCCTGAAGATCTCCAGATTGTATTTTCTTACCCTCACCACACACCAGATTGTATTTTCTTACCCTCACCACACACCTATATCAGCTCCACCACCCACAGTACAAGAACCAAGGCAGATAACATATGAAATACTGACTGAATGCAATTGGAAAAAGAACCACAACAAAACTGATCTTCAGTAGTTAAGATTAACCTAGGGATCAATGGAAAAAATTCATCAGCAGTTGTAAAAACAATGTAAAAATATGTAAGAATCAGAGATAGTAGAGAAAAATAGGGGTAGTCACTGTGACAAGTTGATCCAATCTTCATTTCCTTCAATCAGTAGTGAGCAAATAAAGTTATCACTATATATTTTGAAAATTCCCACAAATGTACATAGAAGAATCTACTGATAATGTAAAAGACTAGCATGGGAAAAGTCTCAAGAAAAAACATCCTAACAAAAAAAGGATAGACATACCATTAGTGTAGAGGCAGAAAGATGCCTGTGTGAGTCAGCTTCCATCACTGTGACTGAGTGCCTGCTACAATCACCTCAAAAACAGGAAAGCCCTAAGTTGATCATCATTTCAGAGGTCCCATCCAGTATCACTTTGGTATACTGCTTTGGCATCTCTGGAAAAAGAGAACATAGGAACATGCAAACAACCACTGGGTGGTGCTCTGTGGAGTGGGAGCTGGTACAGACATTGTATGGTCTTCTAAAAAATATCAAAAACCTGGGTTCCTGGCAAGGGCTATACTCACTCATGAAGAGCTTTGCCTTTATCTTCCTCTCTGGATGGAAGTACTATCTGTTTTGCCTGATCAACAGCTGCTAGGGAAAGGCATCCTTTTTCAGACAAGGTGAGAATAGAATCAAGGATAATTGCCACATTTTATTCCCAGAAGTCAGAATAACAGTTCAGTCCTTGAGAAAAGCAGTGAATTTATCCACATCACAGCCAATATCATATTAAGGAGACCCACTGCCTTTCATGGTAATTTTATTTTTGTTTGCAAGTTTTACATACTGAATATAGCACATGCAAATCATTAAAGAGTTGTCACTC
Organism: Dolichotis patagonum; assembly: GCA_004027295.1. Taxonomy (NCBI): domain Eukaryota; kingdom Metazoa; phylum Chordata; class Mammalia; order Rodentia; family Caviidae; genus Dolichotis; species Dolichotis patagonum. The sequence goes on from PVJX010042286.1 coordinate 9,787, forward strand.
TCCTTAGCTTCTGTACTTATAAACATAGTATCAATCCTATGAAACAATATCTACATAGTTATTTTTAGAAACTACATTCTGAATCACCATCATTATTATTTAAGAAAAATTAATACAAAATCACTATTTAAGCTCCTTTATTCTCTTTAGATTTGCAGTAGTATTACTGTTAAATGTATCTTGAAGAAAAAGTGTTTTGCATTTTGAAGTATATTAGCATACACATACACACACACATACAGACATAGACACCTAGGTATAGATAAATCAGAGCAATCAACATTATTTACCTCTGTGAACTTATGCAACTGTGTTCACAATAAAGAGACTCTATGAGATCACCAATGAAATCAACATAGCTGATTATTAATTGAAGGAATGATCCCTAGGTTGCCTGATTCCATTTAAAGAGGAGGCAAAAAACTAGAAAAAAGAGGCTGAAATTGGTGATAAATGAGCAAGGATAATTTCCCCCAGCCCGGAGATGTCAGTGGGCAGGAAAGAAGATGAGTCCCTTCTATGCTGCTCATCATTCCTGCAGGACCAAGACAGCGTCAACAGCATCAATGGGAAAGACAGATACGGGAAACAGAGATCAATATCCTTTCTGAGTGGGTTCATCAAGCAGCTGTTCACTAGGCTTGTGTCCATAAACTAAGAGCAACTATCAGCTGAAAAGCTGATTCCTGAGCCCAGCTTTTTAAGTTCCAGCTTAGCATGAAGTCAATGAATGAACCAGAGTCCCATGATTGAGGGAAGTCTAAATCCCTTTCACACAAGTCCCTGAAAATACACAGAATTATTAAGGATGAATTCATGCAGTGTTTTCCAAAGACCCATAACCATTTGATGGATACCAGTCCCTACGATAGAAGGTACATGTCACATCATCTGGGGAGTTCAAGTTTAGAGACTGAACTAATAATGGTAAATGGAGAGGCAAAGAGACATTATGTTACATTGCATAGAGTGAAAGATTGAGAACAGCAATGCTTTCTAGAGCTTTGAATAATGTCCATCCCAAGGTGGGTCTAACGCTTTGGCATTTTTTTAAACTGATCCTGAATGCACACTATCAACAGACAGAGTTGATGGAGAAATGCTCATATAGTTCCTGACCTGTGAAGTAAAGGACATTCTTGTAAGCAGGATTAAATTGGTAGCCTATGAAAATCTTTTCCTGGAAGATAAGGAATAAAAAACTAAATGAGCACATTCTTCAAGGAATGAATTGATTGATTACTACTAATAAAAGTCTTTGGAATTGTGAAGGAGTAATTTTTTTCCACATCCCTCTTAAATGAAAATTTCTGGACTTTGCCAGTCAGATGGGCCAGCTGGGATGAATGCAGATCACCATAAATTTACACTGCCCTACCTAATGTGGAGCACACTTGACCTGGCTCTTTGTATGTTGCTGCTGACTCAATAATGTGTTTCATCACTGCTTATTTTTCAGAGAAAACAAGGCATTTAAAGTTACTATTTTGGAACCCTGAAGTCAGAGGGCCCTGACGCGGAGGCATTTCAAGTGATTTTGTTTCCTGATGCAGAATTCTGGGTGTTTTTTTTCCACATATTTGAATTTGTATAGTTGTTTTGTAAGAAATAACAAGTTACTTTACTATCTCTCAAGTGTCCTCTAATACTGTTAATAAAAAAAGGTTGTGACTCAGTCAGGGAAGAATCTAACTCACATACTAATTTTGCTTAAGCAAATTGTGCTAATTGTGTAATATTGACCTGCATTTATGAAAAGTTGTTTACCTTGCTGTTGACTTTTTTGGAATATCTAAGCCACTAAAAATGGAATTAAAAAATAAAATTAGTGTTTTATGTCAGGATTATATAAAGTGTCCTCCAAAGCTATTAAAAAAAACTTTGTTCTCATTTTCTTTATTTTATTTTTGGGTCTTGAGGTTTGAACCCAGGTACTCATTAACACTAGGACTACTTCTGGAAACCCTGTCTCAGTTTAAGTTAAATTTTGCAAAAATATTTTAATTCAGAAATATATATATATATATATATATATATATATATATATATATATATAATCTCCAAGCACAATGTGGCAAGATCCTTAAATAACATAAAACACCACAGAATGAAACATGAGAAACATACCAAAAGAGGATTCTTAAATCTGAAAATATTGAGGGAACTACGCCATGAGTAAAGCACTCAGGGTATCCATCGGTGTGACCTGCATATACAAACATCCTTCCTACACCAAATGAGATATTTTTCTATCTTATATTTTCTGCCACAGAAAATTCAACAATTTTTTGTCTCTTTATATTTTGGAGCCAGTATACACTACATTTAGGAGTAGAACTCTGACACTTTTATGGAGTTTTCCTAAAGGTTGCTAGTTTCAAGTGGACCCCAGAGTACGAGATGCCACCAGCCTGAGGCAGGCTGCTGTGCAAGCTGCTCTATCTTTACGCAGATGATTCTGCAGATGGAAAGCTCTTTGAAGAATTTGTAATAGGCAAGGATTAAACCAAAGGAGAACCTGAATAAATCATGTAGCTTCTCTTATTTCTAGCTGCTTTACCGCTGATTTTAAAGGAATATCTAAATAATAAACAGAAACCCTTAATACCTTTGCTTCATACCCACATTTCTGATGTAGAGTATTATGGTTTATATCTGCTGGTCCCCAGAAACCTTATTCACTCAGAGGTAGGGCTTGTGAAATGTTATTGGACTAAGGAGATACTAAAAGAGGTTTGGTGTTAGAAGTATGGGTCTGGATAGAAAAGGAAGTTCACTGGGGGAATAACCTTGAAGGCTATTTCCCTCTCCCAGGCTCCTCTCTTCACTCTTTGCTTTCTGGATCCTATAAATGAACAACTAGACCTCCAACTTTCCTCGTTCCATGCCATCCTGCCTTGGGGCTAGTCAACTGTGAACTGAACTGTGAGCAAAAATAAACCTCTTTTCCTTTAAATTGTAGATGTTGGGTATTAGTTCCCAGCAACAAATTATGTGACCAAGAGATAAAGTTATGATAGTAATAATTATCTAAGTTGGTTTTCAGGAATTTAGGGCTAACCTTGGCAAGTTCAAACTGGTCAAGAGACCAACTTTTTCTCATGGATTTGGAAATCTGTACAATAAGTGATATTTTGATGTCATGAGGTCAAAACTCCACTTACAGAATATGGTACAACATGTTCTGAATTGCATTGTATGAAGAGCCATGAATTTTGAAAACACTACTGATTACATCACTCCTCTTTACTTTGGAACATACTTTTCACCACCTCACATATCCTTACTTCTTTATTGCATGAATGGACAATAAAGCCTATCTGCAGGGAGACAGATGTTAGAGTGGGAAATCTCATCTTCAGATGCTTATCTGACTTGTGATAAAATCTTCCTCAATGTAAAGCACATTTTTGTGGCTGGCATTGTACATGGGTAAAAGCTTAAAGGTTTAGGGCACACTGACAATGTATATGAGAAGAGTCCATGAAACCACTAGGAAATTACAGGAAGGCAACTGATTCCCTCAATGTAGGAATTCCCTGTGTCTAAGAAAAGAAATGACAAAAGTAGAGCATTAAACCAAACCAATATTTTTATGGCTTGTGTATAAAAGCTATGTATATGTGCAAGTTATTGGTACCAAAATATAGGAAAATCTGTTTTCTTGTAATTTTATAGAAAAACTTCTGAAAGGAAAAACTTGACAACCATATATTGTTTTCTTTAAAACCAAGGATTTTCTCAGAATAAATCTTTAGTGTTATTGAGCCTTTCAAGTTTTCTTCCTGAGAATAAAACATCCTGGAGAGAACCGGACAGAGGGAGATGGATTCTTTCAACCCAGTAAGAAACTAAAGGGAAAAGAGCTCAAATGCGAAATCCCGGGGCTACCATTAGAGAAGCTAAGATCAGTGGTTATGGCGCTCTCACTGAGCACCTGAATTCTCATGGTCAAGTCTGGCTTGAGTGCTCGAATCCCTGCTTACATGATTGGCTTGAGCCACCCCATGTGCAACTCACACAGAGCCGCCGTAAACTCATGCTGCAGCTGCGCAGCTGCGCTGAAGTCAGAGGTTGGGGAAGCCGAACAGAGAAAGGAGCCAGAGAGGGACTGGCATTGACCCGTGGGAAAGGAGCTGGGAGCTCAACTATACACTTGCATGGAAGAAACCAAAAACATGACAAGAGGGAGAAATATGAAGCCCCTAGCCCCCAACCCTGAGAATATTGATCCAGGAGAGGTAAATACAAAAGAGATTGAGGACAGCAAACATGCAACATCAAACACGACATCAGCAGACATAAAGAGGTATCTTCAGGACGTTGTTGACAAGCTCAAAACTGAAACATTAATCCAAGTTAAGCAAGATATAAATAGATTAATAAAAGAAATGCTAAGCACCTCTCAA
>PVJX010042287.1:0-14244 GCA_004027295.1 Dolichotis patagonum
GCCTTCCCATCACTCACACTCAGAGCTATGCCGAACCTGTAAGTGGACTAATTTAGTAATTACACAGCTTTAATCCCAGCATCACACACTCTAAACCCAACCACTTCTGAAAAAACCCCACCTAAGACCTCATGAGGCTTTAGAAGCCATTTAGACCCAATCAACAGCAAGTATTAGGTGAACTAAAGGTGAATCCAATATTTTACACATAGAAACTGCATTTTTGATAGATGTATTATTTTAGGGCCAGTTAATAGCCTCATTAACTCTTCTAAACATCACATGACTAGAGAGGGTTTCTTCAGGAACTGTGTAGTAAAGTTATCAAGAAGTTATGCTCAATGACATTTTATTTTCAGGGCACTGCAAACTATTAAAATGACATTGCACCACATGAATAGTAGGATGACTAAAGTCTAATTAGTGACTTGACCAATTGCTGTTGAGTTAATAAAGCGACAGGAGCTCTCATTGGTGGAAGGAATGAGAATGTATCCCTTTTAGAAGGTAATTTGGGAGTTTACTTTGAAGCTTAGAATTTAAAGTAGAATTTCCACATAGTTCAATAATCATGCTTCCCAGTAATTATCTGATTTGAAATATTATAGCTTCTTAACATGTGTGCATGAATAGCAGCTCCTTAGCCTGCCTATAATTCAGCATTTTACTGAACATATAATTATACCTAAAAGTATAGTTAAAATTATTGAGTATATAGTTTGCTTAGTTTATTTGTTTTTGTTATTATTTCCTTACTGGCTGATGTCAATTAGTAATACAGACTTAAAATTCTTCCCTTTTTCAGAGGGCTTAGTGGTCTATTTCTTTTTTCACCAAATAGTTTCCATTAACACCATTCACTTATCCACTTACCTATTGATGGACAACTAATTTATTTTTGAGTTTATAGTGTTGGAGTTCAAGGTAATTTGGAGATAGATGGGAAAGTGGAGCAAAAGAGGAGTTTGAGAATAAAGTATTCGGTGTAATATTGTAATACTAGTTGTTATTTCCCATTGACATGTAACACAAAGTATAAACATTCATGTAGACTATAGGCTTTAGTTAATATGAATATTGATTTCCAAATTTTAATAAATATATCCCTTTAATGCAAGGAATTAATAAGGGATTACTATTTATAGGGAAAAGTTATATTTATTAGTCCTCATACAATATTGCTGTTTTCTGTAAATCTGTCTTAAAAATAAATCATATCTACGTTCCAACATCAATAAATCTGAAAAGAAAAATTGGCAACTATTACATTTGGAGAACACAGCATCTCTTTTCAGTAATGTGATAGAGAAACTATAAAAATAATCATACGTATAGATGAGGTCAACAACACCCTATAGTAACAAAATCAAGTTATATTTATAGCATATTCTGTGTGAGAAAATGCTAGACATTGTTCCACAAAATTGTAGAACATATGCCAAGTTAAAGTATGCTGTGCAACCATGCAAGAAAACCTTAGAAAATTTAAAATATTTGAATTCAGACAGAATATGTGTTCTTTCCACAGTAAAATCAAGTTATAAACATGTAACATAAAGACAACAGAAAACTCTCCTAATGCTTGGAAGCAAATTGCACACTTTCACATAATCTAAAGCTTCATTATCTCTGTTGAAAAACTTAAAATATATATTGAAATAAATGAAAATTAAATTATGACATATTAAAATGTGTTGTCTGAAGGTAAAGCTACTGAATGTGAAATGCATAGCAATAAATTTTTAATGAGTGAAGACAAAATATCTCAATCCAATAATTTAAATATCCACCTTGAAATTTATGAGACAGTAACATACGCTCTAATCAAGAAGAAGGAAACAATTATAATGTTAAAGGAGAAATCAATACAGTTCAAAACAGAAAAATAATAGATAACATCAATTTAAAAAACAAATGGATTTTGTTTTATTCTCTTTCAAATTAAAAAAAAAAGCATCAGTATAATTGAGAAACATCCAGGGAGATTGGCAAGGATGAGAGAATGCACAAATTACTAATATCAGAGATGAAATAATAAATATGCTGTAAACCTGACAGGCATAAAAGTAATAGCCATACACACTACAGTACATACGCAAATTTAACAATTTAAAAGAAGTATTTTTCAGTTTCTGAAAAACAGAAACTATGACATTTCCCTCAACCTGAAATAGATAATTTGAATACCTTTATAAGTATAAAATAAATCAAATTCATAATTAGATAATTCTTCCTAAAAAATACATCTACAATGCTGTCTTAGAGTTTGCTAGATGAAAATTTTTACATGATTTACATATGAATCCATAACAACATATAAAAACATATGTATGTAGAAAGTTTTCACAAGATAGGCTTACAGTGGTTCCTACAGAGTCAGGTGCAGAAGAATACAGAAAGACTGTGCTAGAGAGCGTGAGGATCCAGGCAGATGCTGAAGGTCTGGCGCTCCTTGCAGAGTCCTGTGTGGGTCTGTATCAGAATGTCAAAAGGTTTGCACTTACAAGGCTGCAGGGGCTATGCTGGAAGGCTGGAAATACACATCTGTCTTAGTTACTTTTGTCATTGCTAAGACAAAATACTGACACCCAAAGTTAAAGAAAGAAAGATTTATTTTTGCTCATAGTTCATAGAGATTTCAGCGCAGAGTTGGCTGGCTTCAAAGCAGGGTGGCGTGGCAGAGGACAAATGGGATTTCAGAGGAGAAGTGATCCATGAAAAGCAGGCAGCTGAGAGCACATTAGACCTCTTTCTATCCATTACCCTTTAAGCAGGCTGCCCACCCTAGGACAGTATTACACTAACACCCTTAATCCTAGCCAGAACTATGCCAAAGCAATCAGCGGACTAATTTAGTAATCACACAGCCTTGATCCCAGAACCACACACTCTTGATCCAGCCACCGCTGAAAAGCTTCCCTCTATGACTGGGTGAGGCTCCGAGAGGACACCTAGACACAAGCCATGGCAACATGCAAAGGTGATCATGAAAACTGCAACCCCTGCAAACAAGCAGAAGCCAGAGTCCTTCTTCTTTGGCTTTTTATTTCATCGGGCTACAAACCTATTCACTAGTACCACCCACACCCGGGGTGGGTCTTCCTTCCTCTGCAAATCAGTAATCTGGACACACCCAAAAGTATACTAAATGAATCTTCTAGGTATTTTGGAGGCTAAAAAAAATAATTATTTAATGAAGACAAGACAGTTTAAGCCAGTTTTAACAACTATCAGAAATCATTGTGCATCTTTGGCAAAATAAATAAAGAAATTTAAAAAAAATCAGTCTTACTTATGACAATTTACATACTAACTTAAAATAATCATATATTTAAATGTAAAATTACAAAGCATTCAGAAGCAATTTGAGAGAAAACCTTTGGAATCCAACTTTTGGCAAAGAATTTTTATATTTAGCGGAAGAAATATTGTGATAAACAGCAAGAAAAAGTGCTGAATGGAACCTAGAACTGGAAGAATAAAAAGGTGTGCAGTGAAAGCACACCTATCAGAGTGGTTAATATATATTAGTATATACTTTGTTTAGAGAACTAAACTGCAAGCACTATTGGCATATTATACACTAATAGTATTAGAATAGTGTGGTAGTGTATATTAATGCATACCTTGGTACTCAATCACTTTGAAACTTATTGAACTTGGTACTCAGCGCAGGAGTGCAGCACCAGACATTGGCCTGGTATTCATGGAAACGGCTACTCTTTCCAGACAAAATAATTTGTTTGATAATCATCATTTTGGTTACTTTTTGAGCCTTTTGGAACCAATAGACAACAAGTGCCAAGGCACCACTGTGTTCGTGTGACTACACATACATATGTACATGGTGGAAATACCAAATACAGTACTGGTACGTTCGTAGAGAATCCTAATGACCTGTGTACTCGGATAACTAATACTTAAAGGTACAGTTGTGTGTCATATAGCACAGTTTTTGTCTTGAAAATTTACCCCACAGAAATAAAACCTTGTCTTCACAATAACCTGCAAACACATGCTCATGTCAGTTTTTTAAAAAAAAAAGTCCAAAAGTAAAAAGAGCTCATATACCCTCAATGGATGACTTAACAAAGTGGGTACAGGTGTACCATAGATTATTGTTGGCAGTAAAAAGGGATATAAAATAACTTGTGTGCTCTCCCAGGAGATATTTTGAATGAAAAAAGACAAACTGAAAAATTTAGATACTATGAAAAGCCATTTATACAATTTGTTTGAAAGAGAAATAGTTTAGAAATAAAGAAGTACTGTTTTCTCGTAGTTAGCAATTGGGAAAGAGGAGGGAAAATTGTGATTGTGAAGGAAATTCTTGTAACTGAATAATTCTGCATTTCATTGTTGTGTTGAGTAAACAATTCTATATCTGTAAATAAAATTATGTAGAGCTAAATGTATATCCCATGAACAGATGCAAACTATAATTGGAGAAATATGTGTATGCTACATGGATTATGTCAATTTAAATATCCTGGCTTGATGGACTATGTATTTGCGAAACACTAGCTTTGGGAGAAACTGAATAAAAGACAGATTATCCTTCTGCAATTTTTTTCTAGGACTCCATGTAAATCTATTGTTGTTTCAAAATAAAAATTTAACTTAAAATAGATCCTTCCAAAAGTTAAATGTTGGCTGGTACTAACATCGTAATGATTATAAAGGTAATTAATCCAGATTTAAAGCTATTTGGGAGCTTTTGATGGGTTTGCTGTTGCTCATCTTCAAATATTGGGAGCAGTATACGTAAAGATAATCAGATCCTTAAAAATCTCAGAACTGCAATTTCATCTGTCTAGTTAGATCCTTGAATCGGGAAACAAATTGGATTAAATATTTTCCACAAAAAGAAGAGGAGAAACAGTTCTGTGGCACGTAATTAAGGGAGAACTTAAAGAGCATGAATTAGCTGTTTACTGGAAAGCTATTCTTGCCAAAGTGCACACAGTGACATGTATGGTGATGCATGTTTGTGCCCCGAGCATTCCAGAGGCTGAGGCAGGAGGATCCCTGCAAATATAAGGCCAGCCTGTGCTACGAAGTGGGTTCAAGGCCAGCCTGAACTACATAGTGGAACCCTGTCTCAAAAAGAAAGGAAAAAAATGTGGACACAATGAGGGAATAAAAAATCCTCTTCCAAGTTTTTTCACTAAAAACTGTAAGAGAGAAATCAAACAAATCATCAGTAAGCATGCTTCAGCATAAGAACCACTTCGGTGGAATGCTGGAAAGGAAACAGGAGTCTTGTTTTCTTCTACTTTTTTCTTTTGATTCAAGGAGATTCAGCTTAAGGTCTTCACAATCCCCAGTTCTTCTTCTTTTTTTTTTTTAACTTTAAAAATTTTCATTGTGAGACGGGGCTGTGTTCTAGCTCTAAGTTTTCCAGGCAGGGCTTGAGTTTGTGGTCCTCTTGCTCAGGGTCCCGGAATGCAGAGATCATCAGCAATCACCACCACCACCACCGCCGCTACTGGAGAACGTAGAATCTTTATAGACCTTCAGCAAGAGAAACCAGACAAAGTTTAGCTGTTTTTCAAAACAGCTGTGAAAAGAAAGAGGCATTCTTTTCATAGTTTGACAGTAGTGGCTGGAGAATGTGGTTTAATGTTAATTAACAATCTTCTTTCGCTTCATTCACACATAAGACTATTTACGTGGTGCATTATCAATCACTGGAGTCTAGGGGTCACCCAAAAACAAATCTGAAAGCACATTCAAGGGGTACAGAAATCAAACAGAATATTTAATAGAATAGACATTCACAAAAAAAGACTGTGGAACAAATGTATTTGAATGATAAACTCAGATTTTAATATCAGTGAAAATACTTCAATATAAGCAATATATTTTAAAAAAATATTCTGAGTCTCCCAATTTAAAAAATAAAACAAGTAGGTGTCCTTTAGTATACAAATTAATGACCTAAAAATGAGATGAAGACCTATCATGAAACCTAGCGGAACTCCCAATGGATATAACAGATTTGGAAACTCAAATATGTACGTAGGAGATCCAGAGGTACAAAAAGAAGAAGAAGAAAAGAGGAAAAATGATTAGTTTACCATCATTTTCCTGAACTGAAGGAAAAAACACAATTTCAGATTCACCAAATGCTTTATGGCAGAGGAAAACATCTTGGCATGTCATGAGTGATGCCTACATATTTTCAAACATTTAAATGTCAAAGAAAATGATAAAGCCATGCAAGAAATTTTAGAAAGAGTACATTACCTATTAAGGGAAGCATAAGACTGGTATCCGTTTTCTCATCTGAAATGCCAAGAGTCAATGCCAGAAATATCAGCTGCAGAACACTAAGGATAATAGTCCAACACTGGCATAATTGATGTATATAGGCAACATCATCTGTGCTGGGATTACAGAGAACTATTTGGAGATACGCAGACATTCAGAGTGTATATTGTCCACCGAATAGGTGTGAGACAATGAATTTTTCTGAGTAGCTAGGATTTTGCTAGCATTTTTACATACAATAGTTTATGTGATCTTTACAACTCTGTGGATACGAGGATTTATTCTATTAATATGAAAAGCCATGGCTTAAAGTAATTAACAATTAGAGGCAAAACATCAGATTGACATGGCCCCAGTGGATGAAGATAAAGGGACTCTGATCTCACTCATTTTTTAAAGAAATAATTTTTGTTTTTCAGGTAGGTAGAATTGTGATGGAAACTGAAACATTAGTTTTATATTAATTACACTTTTGAAAGCCTGAAATGAAAATGCAAGTCTTTTAATTTTTACCAGAGAAAGAGTTTCCAAATCCTGCTAATCTTTTGCAGACCACAGTTTGCAAAAACTGCTCATTTTTCTCACTTAAAAAAGTATGGATATGTGTGCCTATAATTAATTTTTGAGGAGTAATATGTAAAGTACACAGCTAAAAATTCAGTTACCAATTTTCTGTTCATTTCATTTGTTTACCTTGTGAATTGTGTGATTTTCAAAGATAAAAAGGAAGTGCAGAATCAGTTTTACAGATTTAGAAATGCTAAGGCACACTTGGCAAAAAGAGGCAATTACTGAGGTACAAATTTTATCTGTGCTGGTTTTGCAAACTTGGTTCATTTCATGTCACAGTATGCCAGACTTTTAAGGAAACACTAATCGTATAGTATGCCACTACAGGAACATGATAAACAATGACATGTTAAATAGCTCCTAAGTATCCAGAAAGAGATATCAGGGTTCCAATACCTCTTGATTTAAGTAGAACATGCATCAGAATATGTCAGACACTGGGGAGGCCTAATTCAGCATGTCAATTACCATGCATGCCCTCATAATGAAAGAAAGGGGCTTTGACCTTCGAATTTCCTAAAGCATAATTTCCAGTTCAATTTTGGCACAATCCCTGCTTTCATGTTCTTTTTCACTGCAGTCTGTCCTGTGTATAGTGAATGCCTTATAGTTTATGTGACAGACGTCAGGAAGGCTACAGATCAGAAATTTGAGGGGGGTTTTCTTTCCTTATTTTTTTTTGTCAGCTAAGGCATGATTCCTTTTATAATTTCCGAAAATGTGACATTGTTTCAACGAACATTTCATAGGTAGTTACAAAGCTCATTTTAGCAATAAAAGTGTACATTATTTTTAAAATGTTGCATAATAGTATCATTGAACACTGACAAGACAAAAATCTATGAGGACAATCATGAGAATCACATATCACAGGTTTTAAAGCCAATGAAATACATTCAGAGTTAATGTTTGAGTTTGTGAGGGAATCAAAATTATTTCTAGGGAGGTATATGTTAGGTGTTGGATTTCTTCCATGCTAATTGTTAAATTAATGTGATAAAAATGTTCATATTGTTGCTAGCTGCTTGTTTGTCTGCCTTAAATGAGCTTTTTATTAGCATTGATTATGAGTTGCTGTAAATATGGCATCGAAAAAGTTTTGTAGCCAATTATGCGCTGAACAATTTTATTAGACTGTGCCTCAAGATTTAGCTAATGCACCTTTGTTTGAAAGTGGTATAACTTTCAATTGATTTTAATGCATGAACCTTATGACCTGGTTAATAAAATAAGCCAATAGATAAACAGTTTCATTAGACACTAAATGTAATAATACTGACTATGACCTTTAACTTATGTATCAGGGACCAAATGTCCAGTAAATCTTCATCCTCTCATACACATTAAGTAGGTTTTACAAAGGACTCTATCACCACCTCTTTAAGAGGTTATCTAATGAAAGTACTGAGCTAAAATATTTATAATGTCACTGTTAATCCTTTCAGTAATTTCATTGCCTGTGTTTCTTGGAAAGAGGCTGAGCATTCCAAAGGCGAACTACACAGTGACTTCATTTCTGCTATTGTGCAGCTAAAATCTAAGGGAAATTTCATGTAGAAAATAAGCCAATACATTAATTTCAGGTGGATAAGGCAGCTCATTCATAAGTTGTATCATTGGTGCCCCAACACACACACATACACAGCTCCTGTGATGAGCGTTTCTCTCACAGACGTGAAAGGCCTTCATCCACGCGTGCAGAGCCCAGCTGCAGAGCTTCTGTTCTTACGAGTTTAAGCCTTTGTTGTGACCATACCACGGTTCTTCTGAGACTCTGGTTCCCTCCTCCTTCACTGCTGACAGGCGCTGATTTGGAGGGTCATTATCAATAAGTTCACTGCACACAAATCTGCCTCAGAGTCTATTTCCCAAGGAATCTGACCTTAGGTATCTAGCAAAACTCTAAGTAATAATTTAAAAACCGGCTGTATATAGAGTATTATTTTCGACTGTTTTTCAGAAACAAACCTGGCTTAGATATAAAAACTAGATAAGCTGTGGACTTTGCTATACTCTTTAAGATTTTTTTTGAATGATGACTGTTGTTTTCTTGTGGCAACATAAAACCAATTTCATAAAGGAGACTAGCAATTGTAGATATCAAATATAAAGCTACATAATTTCCATCAAGCCTTTGATGCTTTTTGTCATGGTTTATCTCTGAAGCATTCATTATCCCTGAGGTACTTAAGAAGTTTCTATGTAAGTGAATATTAATGCTGATACTATGAAAAAGATATGCAGAAAATTTTGAAAGGTGCATACATTTTAAAAATACACATTTTTCAGGTACATGATCCTTAAATAATTTCAAATAATGTGATATACTAAAAAGGCACAATCAACCATTTAATTTGTAATCAATTAAAGCAATAAACCTTATTTTCTGTTTTGAATATATCATTGTATATAGCTTATCATTAAGTAATTAAGCTAAATAAATTATAAATTATAAAGTTTATGATATTGCCAAATCAAACATTTTGTGCAGTTTTGGCTTGGAAAAAGTTTGTGGCTATAGTTAATATAGTGATGCAATTTTTTCAATTTTTGAAAATGTAAGCTCAACCTGACTTGAATATTCAACTTTTCCAAATATGATTAATAATCAATGATTATACCATGTAAAATATACTATGTGATCATTGGACTTCAGCTACAGTATTAATAGAAATATATTTCTTCCCTCAAAGAAAGGATTGTGCTTTGAAAGAAAATATGTAAATAAATTAAAAACTGAATATTCATAAATAAATTAATCCCTATTTATTGAACCAAAATAAATCATGCCATATGAGAGAAATAGTTAGAATCTTAATAGAATGGACAAAGGTAATTATCTGGTATGCTTGTGAGTTTAAGAAAGACTGCAGAGGGTGTAATATTTGTGGCAAGATTTATGGTTAATAGAAATTTGAGGATTCACAAGGAAAACAATGAGTATGGTCACTGTGTATCTGTAAATTCAGTGAATATGTGTCTAGAAAATAGGCTTCTGTGAGCTTCAAATAGGAAAATGACGAAGAGGAAGAAAGAAGGCTGAGTCAGGTTTGGGAAATGCTATTATTTACATTGACATAACTTGGAAATGCTTTCATATATAAGGGAAAGTCATCAAGAAATACTTGAAAACTGTCTTAATTCCTTTTCTCTCACTGCTAAGACAAAATATCTGATGCCCCAAATTGCAGGAAATTAACTCACTGTGGAGGTTTTAGTCCATAGTCCACTGGCTCTAAGGAAATGGCAATGGCAAAGCAGCTATAGTTCATGGCTACAGAGAAGGAAAGTAAGCCTCTAGATCTCACTTACATTGTACACAGGGTGGGTGAAACACTCACACTGCCAATTCCAGCCCTAGACAATGAACCAGATTCAGCTGCCTCTGAGAAGTCCACATGAGGACCTCTATGAGCACATGAGGTTCTGGGGGACATCCATACCAAACCCATACCAAAAACCAAAATGGAAGTTTTCAAGCATTGGTTCATTCTAGATCTCCAGGGTTTCTTATGAAAAGAACGACACCACTTAGAAGCTATTATTCCCACCTCACAGAAGCATAGGTGGTAAGTGTGATGCCACTGTTCTATATATAGAATTGAACAGGTATGTAAATATATTGTGAGGACCAATTTTCACTGTTGAAATATGAAGTTATTAATAGTGGCAGAGGCTAGAGTGTTTCATACTGCAATGATTTAGAAATTAAACTATCAGAATGAATTCATCTTCAGTTTAATGGCTAATAGAGCAAAAGAATACATACACATATAGGTTGTTTACGTGTATGTATTCTAATGCTATATTTGCCAGTGAATTTATGAAGCAGTGACTCTAAACCTCCGTAGGCACATTCATCTGTTGGCTTTTAACACCACACTCTAGGAAAAGGAACTGGAGTCCTTTGGTGAAAAGACTGAGAATCCCTAGAATAGGACGACAAAGAAAACATGTAACAGGGGCCAGAGATTTGCCTCAGTGGCACAAGCGCTTGCCTGGCGAGCGCAAGGTTGTGAGGTCAATCCCTGGTACCAAAAAACTCCAAAACAAACAAAAAAGAAAACATGTAAGATCAACATGAAATATCCTATGGCATCAGAAAATAATAAAATAATGAATAATAGACAAGCAAAATAATGATAGTATACCAAATGTTAATTTGTTAAGTAAATCTCAGAAGTCTCTACACATATAAAATAGTGATGAATTAAATATTAGAGAAGAGATGAGTCTCTCTTATTGAAAAATTCAAGGAGGTGGAGCATAATTCTCCTTTCCTTATGAGTAGAATAAGCATAAAGGTTTTCTTACAAAAATATAATCTAAAAAAGAGAAAAACAATAACTTCAAAGTATAGAAGCATAATAATCAGCATCATTGCCAGATGTCAAGTTCAACATTAATCTATTCATGTCAATTATATTTACCTTTACAATGTGATAAAAATGAAACTTAGATGTTTCTCCCCAAAACCCATAATATCAGTCTCATTTTGAGAAAATATATGCAAATCTGAATTGAGAGACATTCTATTTATACCTGATGAATACTTTTCAAAGATTTCAGGGAAATCTAAAATAAGCAAATTTGAAAAAACTGTCATGACAAAAGTAGCCCGATTACTAAATGTAATGCCATATTCTGGATGGGATACTGGAATGGAAAGGATGTTATGTAAAACCTTAGGAATACTGAATAAAGTAAGGATTTTAATTAATAATATGCCAATACTGTTTTTAACTGAAAAATGTGCTGGATAATCAGAAGGTCTTAATAAGAAGGGAAACCAGGCCAAAGTATGCAGAAATTTCTATATTACTTTTACTACTATATTTTACAAAGGAAAGTATCTTAACATTTTTCCTAAAGCTTTAAAAAATTAGGTATCACGTAAATTTCACGCATTGCTACAAATAGTCACAAGCTCTGTATTGTTAGCTCTGTACTTTTCCAGATACAAATGCAACCTACATTCTTTCAGTTTTTATGGGGCCAAGGAAGAATTAAAAGGAAAGGTTGTTACCATTATCTCAGAGCAACTAAATAAAAATCCCCGGAATGAGATATAGGTAGCTTTAAATTATCTCTGGATGTTTAAATGAGTTCCATGGATTAAATATTAGCTGTGCATATTCTGTAGTTTTAAATAAGCATATAATAGATTTGCCATGATAGGACTTTATACTTTTAGCTAAAACTCCTCTGTTAAAACCATTTTTATGTAAAATATATTAAAAACATAAGCCTTACAAAGTTGTGAAAATCATACTGTGACATGTGCATGAAACACTTAGCATATTAGCATAATTGAAAAATATACACCATAATGGAGACAATATTTTAATAGAGTACTTCCCAATTTGTGGTACTGTGGGTTAACCCAGAGCATTTGCACTAGGGTACCGCTGTAGGTCACTAAGTCGTCTACATTGGGCTTGAACTTATAATCCTCCCTCATCCTCTTAGAGTGCTGGGATGACAGGCACACACCACCACACCAAGCCTTACAGTGGTTTTCATATTCATGGTTCTTAATATTGACAATGACTTTAGCAAATTAGATCCCAGAAAATGACAGGGAAATGCTGAATGGGACTTCAAGATACAAGGAGAAGACATGCAGACCTGCACAGAAACTGTGCTTCTGAGAGGAAACCAACTTGAAAGGGGCACTTATAGATAATCAGATAATTCAAGAAAAATGAAGGATGAGTTTATTTATTTTATTGGTTTTGGACTTTCCAGGAAGATGGAAGAAGGGTTTGATGATGTAAGAGAAGGTTTCATGTGAGTCTAAGTATACAGGAAGCAGCCCCGGCTCACATCAGCTCCTTGATTCATATTTTTCCATGAGTTAATGAACTGGGGAAATCAGATAAAAGCAAGGGTTGTCCTTGGGCTGTCCTTGGGTCTCCTGTTCCTGAACGCTTTCTTTCACAGTTCCCTGCCGTATCTGCACTTAGAAAGCCCACATACTTTTGGGGGATTTAGCTCAGCGGCATCAGCGCCTGACTGGCAAATGTGAGGTTGTGAGTTTGATCCCTGGTACCAAAAGAAAAAACAATGCCCACATACTTATCCAGTTTTGAATAATGTTCATGAGAACCAGGATGCATTTATCATAAATCTAAGAAATTTTATTTAAAAGAAATTGAACATACTTGATTATAAAATGGGTAAACATGATGCATTTTAACCTAAAACTGTGCAAGGTAGTAGCTCTTAATACAGCTTTTCTTTAAAATATTTCCATCAGTAGTACAGTGCCCCAAGAAGTGTGTATCTAGATAAGCAATTTTTTATGTATACTGTGTCAACACTGCCTATGACCTTTGAATCTTTCTTTGGTCTTGTATCTTTTCATTTACCCGCTGAATACTGTTATCATTTCTAGTTCAGCTTCGTTGCAGGACACCCCAGGCTTTTCTCTGAATACCGGAGGAGGGAGATAAATGGTACCATTTTGTAGCATAATCAAAACAGGAAGAACTATGGCAAAAGCCAGCCTTTCCCTGTCTCCTGCCGTCCTGCGCATTACCCAGCTGGAGTCTTGCTAAAGAAATGTTCCTGAAACTGTGACCACAGCTGCTGTCACCTGAGACGCCTCTCACAGGAATGTACCATATTGCATCGTGCAGTGCAGAAGATTTATTTTTTCACTTCTGATGGAGTAGCAGTGGCTTTTTACTTTCTTTTTGCCTGCAAGGTTTCCAATGAGTCACTTCGGTATTTTCCTGCGGTCCTGTTAGCTCTCTTTACTTTTAAACACTTTTAGCAAACTGCAGGGTCTTTCCATTTTATCCCCGTGTTTCCCGCGTGGCACTGCAGGTGGATTTAAAGCGAGTAAGCCGACCTGTCTGACCCTAGCCCACTGTTATATTCATCTTAAACACAGACATGCCCACAGCAGTGGGAAAGGCAGGCAAGGGAGAGCAGCGAATTAAATTGTAAAAATTCTTCTTTTACTTCACTTCACTTATTATCTCTTCTTCTGTATTTATTCCAAGTTGCTTTTGCTTCGTCCTGCAATCATGTTATTTTATTGCAGTGAGTGGATTTAGATTCCTGATGAAGAAATATTTATTCTTTGTTTCTTTGAATTTGATCATTTTAATAAAAATTGATTAAGGTTTTTGAGCACAAGAGAAAAGAAAAGCTTTTGCACAACAAAAATTATGTCTGATCCAAATTAGTTTTGAAGAGAGCTCGTGAATTCAAGATATAAAGAAGTTTCCATTTGGATCACCTACTAGCATGTGCAAATATCTTCTATAATTACTCCACTACCGTGAGGATGAAGTGGTAGCCTTAGATTGTAAGAAGCCTTCTCTGCACCTGTACCACCACTTGTTTTGAGGAACGTAACAGAGGATGCAGCTTCATGAACTAAAATGATCC
>PVJX010042288.1:0-14233 GCA_004027295.1 Dolichotis patagonum
GACCCGAGGATCAGTGGAATAGATTGGAAGATACAACCACAACCGCAAACTCACTAATCCACCTCATCTTTGATAAAGGGGCCAAACATGCTCGCTGAAAGAATGACAGTCTCTTTAACAAATGGTGCTGGAAAAATTGGCTGTCCATATGCAGAAGACTGAAACTATACCCATGTCTATCACCATATACTAAACTAATATCTAAATGGATCAAAAATCTAAATATTAAAACAGAGACCCTAAATCTGCTGGAAGACAAAGTAGGTAAAAGCCTCAAAGATATAGGTGTTGGAAGAGAATTCATGAACAAGAACCAAAGTACACGGGAAGTACTTCCCAGAATGAATAACTGGGACCACATCTTATTACAGAGTTTCTGCATGTCAAAAGAGGTTTCCAACAGAGTGAAAAGAAAACCCACAAATTGGGAAAAAATCTTCATGGACAGCGCCTCAGACAAAGGACTTCTGTCTAGACCCTATAAAGAATTTTAAAAAATCAGACCCTCGAAATTCAAAGACCGAATCCAAAAATGGGCATTTGAAATAAATACACAGTTCTCAGATGAAGAAATACGAGTGGCAAGTAAATCCATGAAAAAATGTTCATCATCATTAGTCATGAGAGAAATGCAAATTAAAACCACACTGAGATTCCATCTCACTCCCAAAAGAATCGCCAAGATAGAAAACACTACCAACAAGTGTTGGAGAGGCTGTGGGGAAAAAGGAACTCTTCTACACTGTTGGTGGGAGTGTAGACTGGTGCAACCACTGTGGAGGTCAGTCTGGAGATTCCTCAAAAAGCTGGGCATGGAAGTCCCATTTGACCCAGCTATTCTGCTTCTAGGCATGTTTCCAGAAGAACAGAAAACGTCATACCACAGTGATATATGTGCGCCCATGTTTATAGCAGCACAATTTGTAATAGCCAGATCTTGGAAACAACCTAAGTGCCCATCAACTGAGGAATGGATAAAAAAGTTGTGGCATTTTTATACAATGGAATAGTACTCAGCTATAAAGAATGATCACATTGAAGTATTTATAAATAAATGGACATGACTTGAGACCATTCTCTTACGTGAAATAAACCAAACTCACAAGGGTAAATACCATATAATCTCCCTAATATGAGATTTGATAAGAGTATATAAGACTTTATGGTAAGCATGTGTCCCCATCTCACAGCTTCAAAGTCTTTCAAATTTTTCAATCATCAGTTGGAATGGTTTTATCCTGTTTTGTTTGACTGTATCATACTTAATGATATGAATAGCTGTTTTGAAGAAAACAAAACATTGTGACAGCTGTTGCTGATTTAATATGATCCTTCTTAGAAGTCCTACCATGCGTTTTTTTGTTCTACTACCATTGGTTCTATCACATTGTGTCTTATTGGAATTTGAATATGTGTGATAGGTCAAACAAATTTTTTTCTTTTCTATCAAAAATGAGATATTACAGTACCCATTGAACTTTTTCTGTTATTTGGCTCAGAAAGCCCTGTAATTCTTTCACTCTATGCATGGCTTTATACTATTGTGTTATCTTTGATATTATTGTATTTGAATCTATGCTCAACTGTAGCAGAGTAAGAGATATGGTGTTAGCTACTGTTGATATCCAGTTGACTTAATGTAAAGTACTGTGTTGCCTATGTTGTCCTGTTCTGATCTGCTCTGTACTGCCCCCTTTTGTTTTATTCTCTTTCAAATAAAAAAAAGAAAAGCATGAAGCAAAACGTCATGTACAACCACAATACAAGGTGATCTACAATAGTTACCATTATGTCTCAGCAGCATATAGCAACATTAATAATAGTGAAGCATTGGAGACATTATAAAACTTCAAAAGCAGGTAATAATCAAACCAGAGTGGGTATCTTTGTGAATCTTTTCATCTTCACTGTAGTTGCCTATACTCTTAGGCTTGATGCTATCAATCATAACAGATTTAAATAAAATTAGTCAATACAAGATAGCAATCTAACAAACAAGATTCAAGTAAGATCAGTCATAATAAGACAGTATAAGTTATACAGGGATTCAGACTGAGTTGAAAGGAAATTAAGAATGATTACCATAATATATCCTCTTATTTTGGGGATAGCTGACATTGTCCTTAAGTCTAGTGGAAGTAGACAAACTGGAAGAGAGTGATGAGAATAATGTAGATTTTAAATCTTGTTACCCTATTAACAATATCCTCTGCCTTCCTTTTTTAGACAATTCCTCCCTTTTCACTCACATAGGTTGCACTACTTATTTTGGTCCCTCTGTCTCCCTGTACAGAGCATCTCAGTGGACCCTATCTCCTGATCTACTCTGCCTGTGTTTCTTTTTGTTAGCATATCGAGGCCATTTATATTAGAGATTATAACCAATCTTCTCTGCCTCATTTCTGCTATTCTATTTTTCTGCCATTGGTTGTCTATTTTTCTGTTCCACTCCACTGTCTGCCCCATTCACTGAGGCCTCTCTACCATTGTTCCTGAAATGCTCATATTCTTGTTATCTCTCTCTAAAATGTCCTTCAGTATTTTTTGTAGGGTTGGATTGGTGGTCACAAATTCTCCAAGTCCCTCTTTGTCATGGAAGCATCTTGTTTCTCCATTTATTTCTAGAGAGTTTTGCAGGATACATGAATCTGGGTTGGATGTTGTTCTCCTTCAGGGCTTGAATTACTTCACTCGAAGCTCTTCTTGACTTGATGGTCTATGTTGAGAAGTCTGCTGTGATTTTGATGGGTTTTCCTTTTTACATGATCTGGTTCTTTTCTCTGATGGCTTTTAGTATTCTGTTCTTATATTGAATTTCTGGGATCTTGATTATTATGTGTCTGGGTGTGTAGCTCTGTTTTGGTTGTAGGTAGGTGGAGTTCTGTATGCTTCATACATCTGCATATCATTTCCTTTTTCTATGTTTGGGAAGTTTTCCTTAATAATTTCTGTGAATAGCCTTTGCAATTCTTCTGTTTTGACTCCTGCTTTATTCTTCAGTTATAGATCCTCTTGTCATCCTCTAGCTTTTGTATTGTTATTGCCTGCTCCCTTGTTATTTTTAAGGGATCTTCCCTTTCATGATTACACATCGCAAGCCTGTTTTCAATTTTTGATAATCTATGTTTCATTTCTTTCAAGCAGTTTTGCCAAATTTCTATGGAGTTTTTAGTTTCTCAGTAATCTCTTTGAATCTGCTTCATGAATTCTAGGTTTTCTTTATATTCTTTATTGAACATTTCTCTCCTTTTGTGTTCTTCCATTGTTCTGTCTGTGTCTTCTTGAGAGATGCCCAGCTTTTCTTTTATTAATCTACCTATCTCTCTTTTTAACTTGAATTAATATTTCAGTTTTGATCTCATTTTTGAGGTCCCAAAGATATCTCTTTATGTCTGCTGACATTGTATTTGATGTTGAATGTTTGCTGCCCTCAATCTCTATTATACTAACCTCTCCTGGATCAATATTCTCAGGGTTGGGGGCTAGGGGCTTTTTCTGGTTTCTCTCTCTCGTCATGTTTTTGGTTCCTTCCATACAAGTGTATAGTGTAATTCCCAGCCCCTTTTCTTGTAGGTTAGGGTTCTTCTGGAGCACACAGGCTAGGGGCTTCTGCCCTCTGCAGTCTGCTATCAGAGGCTAAATTACAAGCAAGGGCAGTGTATGTTGGCTCCTCCCCTCTGTGCCAGTCAACATTTGTGGGCCTTCACTGCATCAGTGTGTGCTGTGCTCAGGGAATTACTTGATTTTTGACAACCCACTGGGTCCCTGCCAGGGATGCGGCCCAGTCCAAACAGATCCTACCAATCCACTCCATGAGGGGAGCAACCAACTGAAGTTCCTTATTCAGTTAGGGCCATCATGCCCAACTCCAACATGTTGTCCAGTTGGTTGTTCCTTTCCTGTGAGAGGGTCTTATTTCCATCACTCATCGCATGTTGATGCTGGTCTCTGAGAACTGCTGGGCTCCCTTACCTCTGACTTAGCATGGCTGCAGTACAAACTCATGGTGCCTCTGGGTGGGTTTCATGCAGGGCCAGTTCTGGGCAAGTCGCAAAGGGTGTTCAGCTCCATGCTTGGGGCCACTCAAGCCTGTTGCATTGGTGTGTGTTTGGTCAATCTTGGGCACGAATTCAGGTGGCCTGTGAGAGCACTGTGCTCGCTGATCTTAGCTTCTCTAATGGTAGCCCCAGGACCTCATATTTGAGTAGTTTCTTTCACTTCAGTTTCTTCCTGGGTTGAGAGAATCCATCTCCCTCTGTTTTGGTCTCTCCAGGGTGTTCTATTCTGGCAATTTAGCTGTCTCTCTCAGAGATGATCCATATCCTGCTACCTATTGTTTCACCACTTTTTTTTCTCCCCTTCTTCTTTAAATTTTAAAAAGTAATATTTTCACAGTTTGGGATGAGTGATAAGTTTGTGGAGATTTCCATCCATAATCAGCTGACTCCAAATCAGGGTGGAACATCACAGGGGCAACAGCTCAAGGTGGCAGAAGACCACAGAAGTAGCAAGAGGTCTCCATGATTCTTACAGCTTTTCATTCATAGGTGATATTTTTCTTTTCTCTGACAGCTTTTACTATTATGCTTTTGTTCTGAATTTCTTGGATCTTAAGTATTATATTTTGGTTATGGCTAATTGGGGTTCTATATGCCTCACTTATCTGTCCATAAGATCTTTTCTCATGCTTGGAAAATTTTCTGCTATTATATCTATAGTCTTATATTATTTGTATTGACCCTGATTTCACATTGATAGTGATCAATATTATATTGTTTCTCTTTGTATCATCTTGAAACTGTTGAATTGTAGTTTTCTGGATCCATGTTATTTTTAAGAGATATTTCATGATCTTTAGCTTCCATAGTGCCTTCCAGGTCTGAGATTCTATCTTTAGCTTCATTCAGTTGGCTTTGTTAGCTTTCAGTGAAATTTTTAATTTCTTGAATATCTCTTTGAATCTGTTTCATGCATCCTAATTGTGTCTTATATTGTCCATTCAAGGTTTCCATCATTTTCTTATTTCCACTATTTTTTATCTACATCTTCTTTAGATGCACTCAACCTTTCTTTCATAATGTCTGTCATTTCTTTTTTTAACCTGAGAGATTTTTTAAAATCTGATTTACTCTGTAGCTTCATAGAGTTGTTTCTTTACTTCAGTTGCCATCATTTCAGAAAGCTCACTTGTGTCATTTCCAATGTCTTCTATTTAAGTGTCTCCTGGTTTTTTTCTGGCCAGCTGAAGAACTGGGACTGCATCTTGCTCTTTCAGTTAGTTATTTTCTTTTGGGACCTGTGGCACTGTTCAGACATTCACCTGATGAATTGCACTACAATGCTGAGCTGGGGAGAACTTGAATCCTCTGGGACCCATCCAGCTAACTCCCAGAGTGTGATTCTGGGGACTTGCACCTGACTGGGAAGTGTTCAGAACCTTCAGGATCTGCATGGCTAGCTGGGATGCATCCCCAAACTATGGCACAAGGGCCTTGCATTGTGATGGATGGATGTTGAAATCTCCAGGAGCCATTGTCTAGGCTGATTTCTCCCAGAAAGACTACTCTGGGGCTCAAGGCTGGGCAGGGTTCTGTTTCTCTGAGACCTATATGGCTGGTCAGGCATTACTCTGATAGATTGTGCTAGAATGTTGAGCTAGGGAGAGTTCTGATCTTCTGTTCAGCTAGCAAGGCAGCACACCCCATCATTGTTAATTTTTGAAGAAACAACATTTTATTTCCTACAGGTACAAATAAATGAATTGTTTCAACAACTTGAGAGAGCTCAGAGGTAAATTATTTCCAGTCTAATCTCCATATGTGAATATAACTGGTCATTCTTTGATTTCCAAATTTTTTGTGTCCTAAAACAAGTAACATGGAAGTAGATAACCTTGCTTGGGTTTTTGACTCATAGACTTGTTGAGAAAATAAGTAGCATTGAGTAAGATACTAGATTTATGCAAATTTATTTTATCTTAATAGAAAACTAATATACCTAATAAATACTACATTTTTGGTTTTTTCATTTTATTACCATCATTATATATTCAATTAGGTAAGCCAAAAACTTATCACCCTAATTATTTTTCTTTCTGTCATTGACAGCATAATTTCAGACAATGAACTGTATCAATTAAATCCTAGTAAGATCCTACTACATTCTCATCCCCAATGAAATAGTAGAAGATTTCTTTATTCCTAGATATTTTCTCTATGTAGATACCTATCCACTTATGCACAATTCAGCATCTTAGAAAATCAGTTAGATCATTTCAGTTACCTCAGACTAGAGTTAACTATACTCAATATTTTAAAGATAGAATTGGATATCATAAATTCTTTTATGTTTGTTTATTTAATTGGCATAATATTCTTCAGATTCAATCATATTTGTGCATGGAAGACTTTATTTACTCATGTATATAACAATGGGCCTTTTGAGTTTTTGTTGATTGGGACTAACAGTTAATATGAATAAGATTCTTTAAACATTGATGTGCATCTTTCTTTTGACATGTTTTTTGTTTGTTGCCATGGTGGTGATCAAATCTAAGGCCTTGTGAATAGGCAAGTGCTCTATCACTGATATGTACTTTTGCTTTTCCTGGCAAATAAGTCATTCATGTAGGTTGAGTTTTAAGTGTATGTTTAATATAAAAACTGACAAAAAGATTTCCAAAACTTGTGCTAAATTTAAATATTTCCCAGAAATGAATAAATGTTACAACACTGGATGAGTTTTTAAAAATCAGATTTTACATTGTATTTATTTAATTGTATTCAATCTAGTAAGGAACATTGATTTGTAAAACACAGAGTTTATTATGATAGTCATGAATAAACTTTTAATAAATAATTATTGCATATATTTCTAAACTCTTATTCTAGTAATGAAATAAATTCATGAATACTCCACTCATTCTATATATAATTCCATTTTTCTATTCCATTCACATCTTTGATTAATTTATTTTCTTTCTATGCAGCTAATTTCATATCAAACAGTGCATTTATGTGCCTTCAGAATTGTCCCTTTGTCAACAAAGTTAAAAAATTAACTTTACCATCATCTTTAAACTTTTAAATTGTCATCCTAAGATTGGTAGCATAACATAAATTGAATACTAATTATAAATTAAAATTGGCATTCATCCTACAACTATCTAATGAGGAACTCTGGGAATGAAGTCAATCAATTTATGTTTTAATCATTCCCCTAGATGATTTTGATACCTGTTTATTTTTGAGAGTATTGTGCTTTCTTATAATATTATATGATATTTTATATGGGCAGCTAATAAATATGTTTTATTCAATAATGTATGACTTCCTTGGAACTAGGAACTAAACTTATTCACATTTAACTTCTAATAAGCAACAAGAAAAAACTTTTCCATAGGACAGAAAATCAATGCTTGCTTGCAGGATTAAACCATCTTACAAAATGAAACAGTTCATTTTTTTCTCTGTATCCACTAAGTATTTAATAAATAATATCTGTATTAAAATGCACACATTCTTCCTCAGTATTATTCTTTGCTATTCCCAGTCAACACAAGCTGACATTCATTTGTTTTTTAAAATGCACTTATTTACTTACTTACTTACTTACTTATCTATTTATTTTTCATACTGGGAATTAAACTCAGGGTCTTGCCCTTGCCAAGCAGGTGCTGCACCACTGAGCTACATGGCTTGCCCTCATTTACTATTAATGGAAAAATTTTCTGTCCTGAGTCCCAAGACCTCTCTCATTTTCTTACTTTATATACTAAGTATGATTGTTTTCTAGGAATTATTAAAGAATTAAATTTATTTCAAAAAATAATTTAACATGATTTTCTTGTAAAAACCATAGTTTTCTTTTCCTTCATACTTAACCTTCTTCATTATTGTGATTAGCTGATTGATTGACATATAAATTTCTATTTATCTGATCATTTAGAGAAAAGGTGCATCTGGGCTACCCTGACTCACCTAAATGATCAAGGGTTGTCATCACTTATGCACAGGGGATGGTTCCAAGATCCTCAGAGGATGCTGGAAATTACAGAGAGTATCAAACTCTGTGGTATTATTGGTGTATTCATTTATCCTGAAACATTGCCAAATAATACCAGGCTTAATCTGCTCTTCCTTGTTTCATAGTTGGTATATTTTAGGGCCATATTTAAGTAAAATAAAAGCTGCTCAAACATAGGTGTGACATATCAATACAAACACTCTGAGTCAGGAGCTAAGATACAGCATAATACTGAAATGTCAGGAAAAGTAATTGTATATTTATTTCCCCAGGAGGAATAGAAAAGGGTGATATGATATTTCATCATGATGCTCAGAATCATACGCAAATTAAACTTTGAATTGCTTATTTCTGGAAATTTACTATTGATATTTTTGTCTCATTTACTTTTCTTGTCGCTGAGAAAAATATCTGATACCCAAAGTTGAGGAGAAAGGTTTATTTATCACACAGTTTGCAAAGGTTTAAGTCTATAATCAGATGGCTCCAAGTCAGGGTGGCTTGGCAGAAGGGTATCACAGAGAAGAACAGTTCATGGTGGGCAGACTGCAGCAAAGCATCATGAGAGACAGGTGATGAACCTGTTTCTGTCTCTTATATTATATCCAGGCTACAAGCTAAAGTCAGTACAATATTTGAGTGAATATATTCATTTCTCATTACACAAAATTTTAATTCAGATAATGTATCATTGGGTTAATAAGCAAGAGTTTTGACTGCATATAATATCATATATTTACAATTCATTCACTCTGTATTCTTCCAAATACATTTATGTTGAATATTTTATTCTTAAAATAAAATGTTCATATTTCAAGTGTACAACACAATGTTATGTGATACATATAGATTATAAAAGTTTACTATAGTGAAGCAACATTGTATCATAGAGTTAGCTACTATCTTTTGTGTTTTAGTGGTGAAGAATAGCTAAAAGATTTTTTATTCAGCATGTATTTTATAGTCTAATATTATTGTGTGTAATCCTCATTACATATTACATCTCTAAGTTAGTTCATATATACACATATTTTTTCTCACAAACACCTTTTCATTTATATTTGTGTTTGTCTGTACAACATCTTCTTTTTGCATGTGAATTATTCCACTTAACACATTATCTTCCAGTATCATAATGCCAAATGTAACTTTACTTAAAAATATACACATATTTGTATACATATATACATGTACATATGCATATAAATCTATAAATGCTTATTTATTTATTTATTTATTTATTTATGTAGCACAGAGCTTGCATCCTGCTCTCATAATGATCTGCATGCAGCCTGTTCTATAAAAAATGCATAAGGATAGCAATAACCATGTGAAACTCACAAGTTTGGTGTCAAATTTCATGGTTCTAAATGATTTTCTTCTCAGGGAAATGGAAACCTTATTTTACTCCTGACATCTTTGCATTGTTGTAGAAACACACGCACACACACACACACACACACACGAGAAATTAAGTTTCATTTAATTAAATACTACTGATTGCATATATTGTCATATCTGCACAGCATCTTCATGATAACTCGTGTTTGTGTTTAAATAATTGTTAGTGACAATCTACATAGAATGACACAGAACATTTTTCATCATTGCCCATACCTCAAGAAGTTGGCACTTATATATATTTTAAACCATACTAAATTTCAAAGGGAAAACAGAAAGTAGTATTTTTACATGACATGAATTTGTAATTGGAGAGTAATATAATCCTATTACCAAAGGTGATGTAAAGTCATTGAATGATGGTCACACTCATTAATATTGAGTAATTAAGACACAATAGTTTAAATTTAATAATTATTAATACATTTATGTTTTATGATAAGGGAATAAATGTAGGAAGAAAAAGCATAATTTATATTGAATTATATTCATAATAAAATGAGGAAAAATTCTCATAATCTTCACAGTCTTCATGTGTGCAAATGATCACATTTCTATTTCATCTGGTATCATCTATTTACACTATATATTTTATATTATTATTGCCCTCTATAAGGACCTGAGTTGTTCATCTTTATTTACCTGGGAGTTACCCAAATTTTCATTCTTGAAGTGTTTTCCAGGCCATCAGAGGTTCTGAACTGTGTTACATCATTTGCCCATGACTTTACCCCCAGTACAGTTGTGCTAAAATGTTTCCTACAGGATTTCCCATGTTCCAGATACACACTTCCTTATCTCATTAAGCAGTAGCAATTCAATCAATTTTTTTACTCAATATTCATGCTTATTCTCTGGAGTCTGAGTAGATTCAGAGGCATGAAAGCCCAAAGTGGTTAGCTGTAGTTTCAATTTCAAGTTCAGTGAATTGAAGGTTGAGTCTTTTTATGGAAACATCTCTTTTAGAATTAAATCTTTTGCAAGTTCTAGTAGATCATAAAATGACAAAAATAAGTGGAACTGTTTGCTAGTGGATTAGTAACAGAAAAAAGGTGTAACATCCTACTTTCACTCCTTGATTTCTAAATTTATAATCATGGTGATAAGAAGGAAGTCATCACCATGAACATACAGTGACTCAAAAGATACACAAACTTTGCTGAATATTATCCTACAAAATATTGTCATGATAGTCATCCTTCTTTCCTTATAAATTTGTTTTCAAATTTATAAGCTTTCAAATTGTTGACCAAAGTCCATCAATAAATATACAATTTTACATCTGATCATTTTTCCTCCCAATGAAAATGAACAAGATTCATTCTTCAAAATTCTGCTATATTAGAAGTTTTTCCTACTCTACCATGATTCAGTTATACCTTAGAAAAAGCTTGCTGTGATTTAAGGTCCATTTTCAGGTAGCACCTGCATGTGGTACCCAAATTTTCTCACAAAAGAGTTAAAAACATCATTTTACTATGATACATGCATAGCCATGTTTATTGCAGCAAAATTCATAATGGCTACATCTTGGAAGTGGTCTACATATCCATCTAGAGATAACTGATTTTAAAAAAGTGGTATTGTATACAACAAAGTATTACTATTTAAAGAAGAATAAACTCATTTGCAAGAAAACAGATGTACCTTGAAAGCATAATATAAGTGAAATAAATGAAATACACAATTTAAATATTTCATGGATTTTCTTACTTGAAAAACCCAAAATATACATAAAGAGCAAAGTAAAAACAGATAAGGAATAGTAAGTACACAGATACATTTTTTTTTCAAATGGAAAGGGAACCAAAAGCATAAAATTGGCAGGAAAGAGGGATGAATAGGATGAAAAAGGAATTAAAATATGTGATGTACAGTTACCAACTCTCATGAGCAACATAAACTTATGTATAAACTGAATGGATATTTAGAGGGGATTATGTTGCATAGTTTTCTTTTATGTAATAACTGTGCTAATCTCTAAAATTCCTTCAAATGTAGTATTGTTTTTTGCTGTACTATTTTTAGGTAGACATAATTCTGTTGCTTCCAGTTTTCCTTTGCAATCCCAACAGTCATCTCTTGTTAGGTGAAGAAATCCAGGTGAAGAATCTGTCAGAGTATGGCTATTCCACTTATGACTCTCAAACTGGAGAAATAGGTTTAAGGAAAAGATGTTTCTGAGTTAAGACTTCTTCAATCATGTGACCTCCACAAGACCTACTCTGATTGATAGATCAGTGATATTTTGGATCTTCTGTGATTCCTGCCAACTTAGAAATTGTGTTTTGTGGAAGAAAAAAAAAGATGGTGAACTGGTAGGTAGCAGGAGAGAGACCCTCTCTGAGAGAGACAGCTCAAATGCCAGAATAAATCACCCTGGAGAGACCCAAACAGAGAGAGATGGACTCTCACAACCCAGGAAGAAACTAAAGTGCAAAAAACCGCTCAAATACGAGGTCCTGGGGCTACTATTAGTGAAGATAAGATCAGCGAGCATGAGGCCTCCTCGAGCCGCCTGAACTCCTGCCCGACCTGAACAAGCAATCAGCGCCAAAGTGACTGGCTTGAGCCGCCAGAGCGTGGAGCTGCACGGCCCTGTGGGCAGCTCGCCCAGACCAGCCCTGCAGGCGACCCACCCAGAGGCACCTGCAGGTGATCCACCCAGAGGCACCATGAATTTCCACCACAGCCACGCTGAAGTCAGAGGTCAGGGATCCCTGCAGTTCTCGGGGACTGGCATCAACACATGGTGAGTGATGGGAATAAGACCCTCCCATGGGAAAGGGGAAACTGATTGGATGACATGTGGGATTTGGGAAGGACAGCCCTATCTCCATAAGGAAGTGGCTTCAGCTGGTTGCTCCCATCACTGAGCGGATTGGTGGAATCTGCTTGGACTAGGCCGCACCCCTGGCGGGGATCCAGTGAGTCGCCACGAATTACTTTCCTGAGATCGGTGCACACTGACGCAGTGAAGGCCTGCAAAGGTTGACAACATTGATCCAGGAGAGGTAAATACAAAAGAGATTGAGGACAGTAAAAATGAAACATCAAACACAGTGTTAGCAGACATAAAGAGATATCTTCAGGACCTCATAAGTGGGACCAAAACCAAAATATTAATTCAAATTAAACAAGAGATAAGCAGATTAATAAAAGAAGGCCTGGGCACCTCTCAAGAAGACACAGACAGAAGAATGGAGGAACACAAATGGAGAGAAAAATTTGATGAAGAATTCAGGAAAAACCTAGAATTCATGAAGCAAATTCAAAGAGATTATCAGGAAACTAAGGACTCCATAGAAAGCTGGCAAAACTGCTTGAAAGAAACCAAAGATAGACTATCAAAAATTGAACACAGGCTTGAAATGTGGGGTAATGAAAGGGGAGATCTCTTAAAAATAACAAGGGAGCAGGCAGTAAAGATACAAAGACTGTAAGATGACTGGAGGATCTATAACTTAAGAATAAAGTATGTAAATGAAGAAGCAGGAATCAAATCAGAGGAATTACAAAGGCTATTCACAGAAATTATTAAGGAAAATTTCCCAAGCATAGAAAAAAGAAATGATAGGCAGAATGATAGGCAGCTTCATAGGCTGTATGAAGCATACAGAACTCCAGCCACCTACAACTCAAACAGAGCTACACCCAGACACATAATAATCAAGATCCCAGAAATTTAATATAAGAACAGAATATTAAAAGCCATTAGAGAAAAGAAACAGATCACCTATAAAGGAAAAATCATCAAAATCATGGCAGACTTCTCGACACAGACCATCAGGTCAAGAAGAGCTTGGAGTAAAGTAATTCAAGCCCTGAAGGAAAACAATCAACTGCCCAGATTGATGTATCCTGCAAAACTCTCTCTAGAAATTAATGGAGAAAAATGATGCTTCCATGACAAAGAGGAACTAGGAGAATTTGTGACCACCAGTCCAACTCTACAAAAAATACTGAAGGACATTCTAGGGAGAGAGAACAAGAATACAAGTATTTCAGGAAGAGTGGCAGAGAGGCCTCAGTGAATGAGACAGACAGTGGAGTGGAAGAGAAAAATAGACTATCAATGGCAGAAAAATAGAAAAGCAGAAATGAGGCAGAGAACATTAACAATAATCTCTAGTATGGAGGACTTCAAAATACTAACAGAGAGAAACACAGGCAGAATAGATCAGGAGATAGGGTCCATAGAGCTACCCTATATAGGGAGGCAGTGGGACCCAAAACAAGCAGTGTACCCCATGGGAGTGAAAGGGGAGGAATTGTCTAAAAAAGGGAGGCAGAGGATATTGTTAAGTGGGTAACAAGATTTAAAATTTACATTATTCTCGCCACTCTGCTTGGATGGATTACGTGCTGTTCCAGTTTGTCTACTTACACTAGACTTGAGGACATAGTCAGCTATCCCGAAAATAAGAGGACATATTATGGTAATCATCCCTAATTTTCCTATCAACTTAATCTGAAGTCCTTTATAACTTATACTGTCTTATTATGACTGATCTTATTTGAATCTGGTTTGTTAGATTGCTACTTTGTATTGACTGGTTTTATTTAAATCTGTTATGATTGGTAACTACACTGAAGATGACAAGATTCACTAAGATACCCACTCTGGTTTGATTACTACTTGCTTTTGAAGTCTTATAATGTCTCCAATGCTTCATTTTTATTAATGTTGTTGTTACACACTGCTGAGACATCATGGTAACCATTGTAGATCACCTTGTATTGCAGTTTTATGTGACTTTTCTGCCTCATGCTTTTCTAGTAATTGTTTTGTTTTATCTTGCTTTGT
>PVJX010042289.1:0-14231 GCA_004027295.1 Dolichotis patagonum
ATACCATATAATCTCCCTAATATGAGATTTGATAAGAGTATATAAGACTTTATGGTAAGCATGAGGCCCCATCTCATAGCTTCGAAGTCTTTCAAAGTTTTAAATCATCAATTGGAATGGTGTTATCCTGTTTTGTTTGACTATATCATACGTGATGATATGAACAGCTGTTTTGAAGAAAACATTATGACAGCTATTGATGATTTAACATTATCCTTCTTAAGAAGTCCTACCATGCTTTTTTTGTTCTATTACCATTGATTGTATCTACCTCATTGTGTCTTATTGGAATTTGAATATGTGTGATAATTCAAAGAAATTTTTTCTTTTTTATCAAAATTGAGATATTATAATACCCGTTGATCATTTTCTGTTATTCGGTTCAGAAAGCCATGGAAATCTTTCACTATATGCATGGCTTTATACTATTGTGTTATGTTTCATATTATTGTAATTTAAACTATGCTCAACTATAGCAGAGTAAGAGATATGGTGTTAGATACTGTTGATGTCCGGTTGACTTAATGTAAAGTGCTGTGTTGCCTATGTTGTCAGGTTGTCCTCTTCTGATCTGTTCTGTACTGCCCACTTTTGTTTTATTCTCTTTTAAATTAAAAAAAAAGACAACTGGACATCAACAATATTATAATTTTCACTGAATAACTCTTTTATTTCTTTCGTGAGATTAATTCCTAAATATTTCAATTTTTTGGATGCTAGTGTAAAGTGTGTAGTTTCTCTTATGGCTCTCTCCGTACTTTTCTTATTAGTGTATAGAAATGCTATTGATTTTTGTGTATTGACTTTGTATCTGGCTACCTTGCTGAATTTGTTAATTATGTTTAGGAGTCTTTCAATAGAATTTTGGATGTCTTCTATGTAAAGTATCATGTCATCTGCAAATGTTGATAATTTTACTTCCTCTTTTCCTATCTTTACTCCTTTTATTTCTCTTTCCTGTTTTATTGGTCCGGCTAGTATTTCCAACACTATTTTGATTAGCAGTGGTGGTAGTGGACATCCTTCTCTTGTGCCTGAATTTAAGGTAAAGGCTTTCAGTTTTTGACCATTTAATATGATGCTTGCTGTTGGTTTGTCATAGATTTCAGTAATACAAATTGGGTTATTCAGCAGTATCATATCTTCCTGATCCAGCTTTGGTAGTTCATATGTATCTAGGAATCTGTCTATTTCTTCAGTGTTATCGAACCTATGAGAGTAGAGGTTTTCAAAATAGGTGTTGATGATCTTCTGTATTTTCACTGAGTCTGTAGTAATTTCACCTTTCTCATTTCTTATTGCATGAATTTGAGTTTTTTCTTTCCTTTTTTAAATAAGGATGGCCATTGGCTTATCAATTTTATTTATTCTCTCAAAGAACCAACTCTTTAATTCATTGATCCTTTGTACTGTTTTCTTAGTCTCTATTGCATTAATTTCTGCTCTAATCTTTATAATTTCCTGTCTTCTTTTGGCTTTGGGTTTGGCTTGCCCTTCTTTTTCTAGATGTTTGAGTTGTAGCATCAGGTTTTTGATTTGTGTTCATTCTGTCTTCTTGATTTGGGAACTCAATGCAATAAATTTTCCTCTCAGGACTGCTTTCATTGCATCCTACAAAATCCAGTAAGTTGTGTATGTATTTTAATTTACGTGTAGATATTGTTTAATTTCTTCTTTAATTTCCTCTGTGACCCACTGATTGCTCAAGAGTGTTTTATTCAGTTTCCATGTGTTTGTAGGTTTTTTGAAATTTCTTTTATCATTAATTTCTAGTTTCACAGCACTATGATCCGATAACATGCATGGGATAATTTGAATTCTTTTGCATTTAGTTAAATATGTTCTGTGGGCTAGTATATGGTCTATTTTAGAGAATGTCCCATGTACTGCTGAGAAGAAGGTGTATACTGATGATGTTGGATGGAACACTCTGTATACATCTATCAAGTCCATTTGTTCACAGGTGTGATTCAGTTCTGTTATGTCTTTGCTGGTTTTCTGTCTAGTTGATCTGTCCCTTTGGGTCAATGGTGTGTTAAAGTCTCCTGTTATAATTGTATTATTGCTTATTTGATTTTTCATTTCTGTTAGTATTTGCTTTATATAGCTGGGTGCTCTGGTATTTGGTGCATATATATTTAAGATTGTTATCTCTTCCTCTTGAAGTTTTCTCTTAACTAGTATGTAGTGACCTTCTTTATCTCTTTGGATCATTCTTGGTTTGAAATTCACATTGTCTGCAAACAGGATTGCTACTCCTGCTTTTTTTTGGTTTTCTGTTGCATGAAGTATTGTTTTCCATCCCTTGACTTTCAGTCTATGAGTGTCCTTTTGGGTTAGGTGGGTTTCTTGTAGACAGTATATGGTTGGATGTTGTTTCTTGATGCATTCTGCCAGTCTGTTTCTTTTGATTGCTGAGTTGAGGCCATTTACATTAATGCTTGTAACTATTTATATATTGGTTTATTGTTGACATGTTATCTTTCTGCTGTTGTGTCTTTAGCTTTCCATTGTGTTTAATTTTCTGCCTTGCTTGGTGGTTTTATCCCGTGTGTATCTAGAATGTCTTTCAGTAGTCTTTGTATGTTTGGTTTGGTGTTCGTGAAGTTCTTCAGCTGTTCTTTGTCATGGAAGCATCTTATATCTCCATCAATTATGAAGGCAGTTTTGCAGGGTATGTCAGTCTGGTTTGGAAGTGGTTTTCCTTTAGGATCTGAAAGACTTCACTCCATGCTCTTCTTGATTTCATTGTTTGTGTTGAGAAGTATGCCGTGATTCTGATAGGTTTTCCTTTATCAGTGATCTCTCTTTTCTCTCTGACAGTTTTTAGTATTCTATTCTTATGTTGGATTTCTGGGATGGTGATTATTATGTGTCTGGGTGTAGTTTTATTTTGGTTATGGCTTTTGGAGTTCTATATGCTTCACTTATCCAGATGTCAGTTTCTCTTCTGGTGTTTGGGAAGTTTTCAGCTATTACATCTGTAAATATCCTCTTGATATAATTTGGGATGTCCCCTTCTTTTTCATTTATCCCTATTAATCTTATGTTATTTTTCTTTGCATCATCTTGCAGGTGTTGAATTGTTATTTCTTGATTCTTTGCTATTTTTAAAAGATCTTGTCTTTCCTGCTCACTGGCTGCAATCTTATCTTCGATGTCTGAAATTCTATCTTCACTTTCATTGAGGCGGTTTCTACATCTTTCAATAGCATTTTTGATTTCCTGTATATCTCTTTGAATCTGTTTTACGCATTCTGTTTGTTTCTTATATTGTTCTTTCAGGGATTCTATCTGTTTGTGTTATTCCTCTAATTTTTTAGCTGTGTTTCTCTAGATGCATTCAGTATTTCCTTCACTATTTTTATCAATTCTTCTTTTACCTGGGCAAGTATTTCTCATTTAAATTTCTCCATAGTTTTCCCTGGTTGCATGTTCATTTCATTTGATATCATTTCAAACATTTCAAGTGTATGGCTTTGTTTTCTTCTATGTACACGGCTTCTAAGTTTTCTTGGGGAGGGCTAGAGCTTTGAGCCTGCCTGTTGCTCTTTCCTTTTGTCATTTTTTCTATATTTCCTTGCTTTGAGCAGTGTTCCAATGCTTTCTCTGCATGTGTGGCAAATTGTCTCTTGCACCCTCAGTTCCTGGAGGGGCAGTGCCTCCCCCAAAGGCTCTTGGCTTCCTCACAGTTTCCTAACTTCCCTCTGTGGGCTCCTGTCTCCCTAAGTTGTAAGGGGGATGCTGGGCGTGGTCAACCTGGAGGCTGTGGAATCTCAGGCAGGCCAGGCCACCGTACTTTGTCCCAGGCAGGTCTCCAGGAGGTTCCCTGTGGCTGAAGGGTGGGCCTACAGTTCCCAAAGAGTCAGGCCAAGATGCTGGTTTCTGCAAAGTTCCTGGTCCTAAACAGACCTGGCCGAGATCCCAGTCTCCACAAAGTTCCCAATCCAAACAGCTCAGGCCACTCTGCGGGTCCAGGAGGTTCCCAGTCCCAGAGAGTCAGGCCGAGATGCTGGCCTCTGGGAGATTTCCTGCAGGTGAAGGGTGGGGCTATGAGCCCCAAACAGACCTTTCCAAGATGCTGGTCTCTGGGAAGTTCCCTGCGGATCCATACTTTTAAACTGTATTAATTTATTCTTTCACATTTAGAGCAATTATCAATGTGGAGTTGTCTTGTTTATTTTTAATAGTAGAAGTCCATTTGTTTGTATTTTATAATATCAGCCAATTTCTCCAGCAATATTTATTAGCATACCTATTCATTCTCACTTTTATGTACATTTTATGCATGTTATGCATGTTATGAATCATGTAGAAGTGTATGCTAGAGCCATGTCCAGTCTCTATTCTGTTTCCCTTGCTTATTATTGTGCTTTTGTGTTAAATACTTAATAAGTATATTTAATAACTACACTTCCAGAGTCATTTATGTGTATATGAAACTTTATATTCCAGGAGAATGAAGAAACAACATCTCAAATTCCATGAAAATCTGGGGGTTCTTAGTGTAATTATATTGATAATGATCAACTATCTTTCCATGCAAGTGTGTCACTTATGGATAATAACAGTTAAATTTTCAATTTATTATCTCTTTTTTACTTTAACAACTGAAACATAAAAGAACAGTGTTATGTAAAAATGATGATAGTGGATAATATTTGTGTAATTCGTTTTTTTCAAAGAGAAAGCCTTTGGTATTCTATAGTTGAGAATTAAGTTTGAGTTTTGAATAATAATATTTATTAGATTAAGAAAGTAACTTTCTATTCCTAGCTGTTTGAATTATTTAATGAGAAATGCTAAATTTTACTAAACATATTATTTATTCTTTTAAAATCATCACAAAATATACTTTCATCTAACCAATTCATAAAAAAGCTTGTTTTAGGACTTTGTATCTATGTTCAAGACAAAACTAATGTCTTATTTCAGTTTTTAATACAATCTTTGTTTTGCTTTGCTTTGTTGTGTTGTCAAGGTAATGAAAAATGAGGTTGGAAATGCATCCTATTTTCTATTTCATTAGGATTTACATAATTTTGGGATTTTTTCTTTCTAAATTGTGTTAGAGGTCTCATGACTGAAGCCTTCTAGTTCTGTGGTTTTCTTTGTGCAAAAGTTCTACACTCTCCATTTATATATTTTAATTTTTATAGTATAATTACAAAACAAAGATAACAAATATAAAAGCTCCAAAATAATCCTGAAGTAACATAAGATACACAATAAATCTTTATGACCTGCTTGATAACTTTGTTCTTTTGGCAATTTGCATATATAATCTAAGTGTTCAAACTGATTTTCAAAAACTTCTCAAGTAACCTTTTTCATGAACCCAGGTTTTGTAGAGATAATCTTTTTTTCATTTTCACAGTTGATTATATGTGTTGTATCATGTTTAGAATGTATTGCTCTCATTAAATTTTTAACTGCATGAATCATTTCAGTCATTTTGTCACTTATTCATGCTCTGTTAGAGATTTCTCTTATATTAAAAATTTAATACTAATTCTAAATTAGCAAGAGTAATTTTCAGTGTTTTTCATATTTAAACAGTTATGTAGTTCATTGATTTTTAAACTTTATGGATGTGTTCACTTAAGGCTCAAAATTTCTACCTAAATACTGTTGTGATATTACAAAAATTATGCTATGAATTTTGCCAGCATTTTCATGACCTTATACTTTTTTCTCAACTTAGTTACTGCTGAGAATTTTGCTGTAAGTGCAATTGTTTTTAATTTTAAGAGAACATTTCATTCCAAGATATTTTAAAATGTTTGCTTTTGCAATACTGATGCTTTAGTTTAATGGTATTGTGTTTTTTCATTTATATGTTTTAGAATTCATCACACTTATTATATTTATGGATTAAATAAATCCATAAATTCAGTAATAAATATCAGATATTCTGAGCCATTCTAAAGCACACATCAAATATTTATTTGATCATTTTACTATTCACCTGAGCTTCAGGTCATTAATTAAAGAGGTATTAGAACTTTCATTATATCTTGTATGATTTTCTTTCCTTCTGTTTCATGTTGGTCTGTTTGTTTTTACATGCTAAATACTTGACATATTATTCTGGATTGATTTTTAGTTTATGCCTTCTTTTCTCAACTTTATCAAACTACTGAGTTTAAATTTTATTTAATCTTCACAAAAACTTTTGAGGTTTGGTTCCAGGATTATCCCCACTGCAGATAGAGAAACTGGGACTTTAAGGATTATGAGATTTGCTCAAATTCTCACAGCTGGTAAGTGACAGCTGCAGAATTATCATCACCCTGTCAAATTCCAGAAGTTCACTTAGAAAGAAACAAAATTGCTGATGGAAGTATAAAGGTAAGCTTAGGATATGACTTCACAATTTCTTTCCTAATTAAAATATTGCCAATGATATAACCAGTTAAAATAAATATTTGACACCAATGAATAAAATATCAATATTTTGTCTAGAATTTGCATGTTATATTATATACATATCCATTTGATGTGTGCATATTATGCTTTTCTGTATGTTTGAGGGAAAACATGTGATTCTTTCCTAGACTAAATATGAGGAAATTGCCAAAGTATATGCTTAACTATGTTGTTTTAACTTCAACTAATATTTCATTCATTTTTAATACAAAAACTGGAGTAACTCAGTTAAATCCAGTTTTATGTGTGACTGTAGGGACCAGGAAAATCCCAAAATATGTTTCTTTTTAAAAAAATCACTTAAAGAGTATTTGATTTTATGAATGTCAATTGTTT
This sequence comes from Dolichotis patagonum, assembly GCA_004027295.1. Taxonomy (NCBI): domain Eukaryota; kingdom Metazoa; phylum Chordata; class Mammalia; order Rodentia; family Caviidae; genus Dolichotis; species Dolichotis patagonum. The sequence goes on from PVJX010042289.1 coordinate 6,766, forward strand.
TTCTACCTTATAAATAAACAAATAATTAATTTTCCACATGGTATAAATTCTCATAAAATCAGAAGACATGTTATAATTTTTATCTATCTATCTATCTATCTACCTATTTATATCTTAAAAGATTAGCAAATACTGACATTTTAGCAGAAAAAATCATAAATAATAGATTAAAGAATATATTTCTGAGAATACAACATATTCCCATATTATTTGCTTTACTGGAGTTCACTGTTGATAGACACTCTCAAAGGTCTCTCCTAAGTATTTGTAGCACAATAAAATATTGCTATAAAATGCCTTATTAAAATATCAGTTTACTTATCCATAGAGTCACAGCCTTTGTCTTGCATTCTTTGTAATATATAGCAAGCTCTCAGTATAATTGACAAGGCTTTTTGAACAAGAATATTTATCTTTATTTTCCAGTAAGTAAATTAGATCAGTTTTTTGCTTAGTGAATAGTATTATCTCTTAGTAGGTAAATTTACCCTTTTTCCCACCAAACCCACATAGAAAATAAAATTTTCAAAAGAAACACTACTGTTCAAGCATTTATAATAACTGATTATCCTAGTTAAGTGACATTGTAACTATTTCCTATTTATAAACAATAATGTTTAGAGTGACACCTAAAAATTAACTAACCATATAAAAACTTCATATACAAAAAACTCATATTAGAAAAAATGTAATAATGAATATTGCTTCATTGAATGTGTGAACACAAAAAAAAGCCTTGAAATAACAGGAAATTGTATAGTCCTTCTAGTAAAAGGATGGATATACCATTCAAAAAGTAAGGAAGTAAAATAGAAAACTTATAAGGTAATATATTTTAAGAGAGAATTGGGATGTTATGTAAATGTGCTAACTCCACAGAAAGAATGTAAAAATTATGTACTGCAAACTATATATATATATATATATATATATATATATATATATATATGAAGAAAATCAAAGCAAGGAAGGAAGGGCAGGGTGGGAAGGAAAAGCAGATGAAAAAGGAATTGAGACAAATTATTTATGTATACTAACTTCCCACAAGGAAAGCAAACTTTGTACACTATGTACAAGTACTAGTAAACTAAATTAAAAAATTAAAATAAAAATTAACATATATTATTATAAATATCAACATTAGAAACATAATAGATTAATGAAAGCAAGTAACATTACTGTATATAAATTAAAAGTTTGTAATTATAATTTCATGAAATTAAAGTAGATCAATATTGTACCAAGAGTGGAACATGGAATATATTTCTTATAATAGTATCTTTTGCTTCCATTCTTCTATCAATCAGTTTACAAATTAAATTTTATTGAAAATGAGCACATCTTCCAAATTCGATATTTGTCATACATTTAAAATTTATGAAATCAAGTTCTGAACCTGGAATTAAAGATCTGTTCAAAAAAGCAAGTGAGTCATTGTATAGAAATCTAAATAAAAAATGATTTTAGTTTTCTCAGTTGAAAAGTCCTCTTAGGACCTATTTACAATATGACTGAAATAAAATTGGAAATCATCCTTCAAACATCTATTAAAAACAACATATTAGAATATAAATATACATTAATATAAATGGAAAGATGACATAGATTCTTTTCACAGTCTGTCATTGCCGTAATTGTATAAATGCAGAAATACTGTATAAAAAAATCTATTCTGAAGGAAAACAGACTATGACCCATGTCACTAAAACATCCAATTATCTGAAAGTATATTTACTAAAATTTCCCATTTGAATATTTCGAACAGATACACTCCATGGTAGTAATTTACCTGTTATAATTTGTGGAGACATCAAGTTTAGGCTTTACCTAAAGAAAAGCTTTAGAGCTGGGGGTTTAGCTCAGTGGTGTAAGTGCCTGCTTGGCACATGTGAGGTCATGAGTTCTGTCCCCAGCAAACCCCCCCAAAAGAAAGACAAAACAAAGATTTAAACTCATTGTTTATAACTATATGAATTTAAATACAAACATTTCAAGGAACGCAAATGGTAGCTGTATAAACTTTTTCAAGAGATAGTGATGGTCAGAAAGGAAAAACATTCATAAATAAAGCAACATTTGGTTAAAAGCATTTATGTAAAATTCCACAAGTTTTGAAAAATTCATTAAGAAACTTTCCACAGTGAATGTTAGGGAATAATTTGTTTTCTATGCATTATTGTTATAATTGAAGTCTAGGTCAGAGCACACAAGGTAGTTTGAATAAACAGTAGAATACAGTCAATCAGTTATTCACACATGTGTTTTAATACTAACAATTGCTTTGAGCAATTTAGTTCATGCTTGATTTTCAAGTAATTGTGTATGAGTAGGCACAACCAAAGTAGAATTAAGTGATGTTGTGCTCTGATGTCAGAATTTACTTTGATTGCATTCTGTTCCATTTTAATAGTCTGCAGCTGGGCTGCCTTCTCTTTTCCCAACAAACTACATGGTAGAAGATAATTTCCCTTAGTCTCACTTGGAACCACAAAATAAAAATATAAAATCAAAGTACTTAACCTCAACTTGTCTCCACTATCTCAGTTGTATAGGAACAATAAATTTGGCAGAAGAATGGTGCAAGAAAATAAAAGCCAGGTGAGTCTCAAAAGGTGAATTACTGATGTTACTGTGGCAAACATTTTTTAAAAGCATCACAATACAATTTAATGTGAAAGAAAACATTCAATGAGCTAAAGCTTATTGATTGTTTTAAAGTTGTTATACTTTATCTATCCTTCTGGGTTATTTTTATGGCTAAGAAGCCATATCTAATAGTTGTAGCTCTAGATACAGGTTTAGGCTAACTATCAAGGAGTTTAATATGTGTATTTATAGAAAATAACTTGGAAAATTAAACATAATTTTTAGGACTGGACTTAATACACTGTTTTCACCTTTATATAAATTTACATTAAATATTTCATCCTGCTTCTCATTTTCATAAGTTTCTATTAGTTTTTGGAAAATGTATTTCAAAACTAGTCATCCTTCTTTTCTCTGTTTTGCCTTCTTTGAAGATTGAGAAAATCATTTTTATATGAATTACATGTCCAAAATAATATTTAGTATGCTGATCAATAATGACTTTTGACCTAAATTGATTTTTCCTTTATACTTTACTATATTGCTTTAGGAAATCTATTTAGTTTTTGTTCTTTATTTTTCAACTTGCCAGTGCGATTAGATCAAGAAGCAATTTTGAAAACAACATGTTTTATGACTGCTGGTCGAATATAGTATAGTATGAGAATTTTTGCTACACATCTTTTAAAATCTTTCCTAAAAGAATAAAGAACAAACTGGACAACAAATATTAAAATGCATAAATTCCCTATTCTCAAATAATAAGACCTGAGCAATGAGAATTAAAGCAATTCTGGAAGTCACTGGTTCCATACTAGATCTCGTAAATGTTAAGGATGAATATACTGAAAGGCATAACCACAGTCCCTTTGATTGAATGCTTTGAACTCTAGGGTCACAGAAATAGTTGAAGAGGTCACATCAGAGGCCACAATATGATTACACAGAAATAGAAGGAAGACAACAAAAAGAAAGCATGCATGTTGGCAGGTCAAAGGGGAATTTTCTTGTTCATACTCATACCTTTACTAGGGAGGACAAAGATGCATGAATGTTAAATGAACAAAGGATGGAGGAAAGTCTGTGGATATCAAATGCTAATATAGGGAACTATCTGTTTTATAGAGCTTGGTACCCAGCATCTAATCAATGCATGTGCCTAGGGTTTTTTAAAAGTGCCATTTTGAAGAACAGTGTGAAAAAAAACCTGAAATAGAGATGGTGAACTGAATAGTTTATGTGATTTTTAATTTCATCATGCTTCATGTGTAGCACACCCCCAACAAAACAATACAATAAATAATAAAAGGGTAAGGAACCAGCATGCTTTTTTTAGTTTCCTGGAAGACAAAAAGATGTGAGTAAATTTTGTGTCTTAAAGCTATAGCTAAATACCAATTTAAAATACCAATTCCCTTGTGTCCTTTTGATATAGTGTTTATTTTTTTCTATCCTACCTACCTACCTACCATATTGTACTTACTAAAAGTGAGTCCATAAATTCATTCCACTTTCAAGGGGAGAGGATTACAAAACAATATGAGTATGAAAAGGCATGGATCATTGGAAAGCAAGGATGAATTTGGGGGACACCCAGCACACCAAACATTCAAAAACAAAATAATGTCTACCTTTTCTCTCCAGATTCACAAAAGTTCCTAGAGAACCATTTTTTCACAAAAGTCAGTACTTGTGCTGTTGAGATATGATTATGTACTAAAGTTGATAATATTTAATTATAACTAAATAAAAGGTGCAATAAAATGAAATGTTCTTTTTTAAAATATGAAACCATTTTGAAATTTAAGAGGAGTCAGAGATAACAACACTAGATATAATGATAAAGATATACATATAGAGTATGTATGTAGTTATTAGCATACACTTATAGGTATAGAAATAGATAATATATTGTTCTACTATATCAGCTATGATACTGATAAACAAATCATATACTCAATAGTGTTTCACTGAAAAACAAAAATAAAGAATATATTTACAAAGATATTGGTATTAACTGGATCATTATGAAAGGATTAATGACAAGTGAAAACCATGATGGCCGAGAGTCAAGAAGCAAGAAGGAAATAAGATGCTAAGTTGGAGAAGTCTTAAAGAAGTATTGGTCTTTAATAAGCATGCAAAAACTCATCTGGATATTTTATTTAATGGAAATTCTGATTGTGCTAGCCTGGAATAAGCCATGGAATCTACTTTTGTAACAGATTCCCACATACCAAGATCACACTTGAAATAGCAAAGGGGTATCCAATGCTGCAGAACTTCAAGGAGGTAGGGAATAAATAAAAATTTAAGAAGCACATTAATACATCTTTAGTCTGACTTCCTTTCTCTCTACTTCCAGGCCATACTCATGATCTACACATGACTAGAAAAGTGCCTTCCTCCAGCATGAGCCAGGATGAGAACCAGTCAGCGACCCCCAAGATCTGGCCATAGTCAAGATGAAACACAGGCGGCTACTGATTTCTGAGACTTTTTCTTGGTTCTGTAACATAAGTAGAGTGTCAAGTCCTACCTATATTCCCTTCTTTACATTGTTTTTTGTCTGCTTGTTTGTTAATTTTTATTTTATTTCAAAGAGGATAAAACAGAATAAAACCAATCAAAATGAACCAGTGTAAGAGATACAGGACTCCAAAACATTATGGAATCAACAATAGTTACCATAATGGCTCTTGACATCTTTAAAATAGCGACAGATAACTTCAGACATAGTAAGAATCAAACAGAACAGAACAGAAAGGAAACAATATAAACAAAACAATTAATGCAATAACGGACTTCAAAACAAGCCAATAGCAACCCAAAATTGCTACCATAATCCCTACATTGTTTTTGCATTTCAATTAATTTGATTTTTTTCTGAGATTGACTATTTTTAGATATTTCCAAAATGTTATCTGCATTTGTTTATTGAAGGATGATGGTAAGTCTAGTCTCTGTTGTGCCTTCTTGGTCAGAATTAAAAATTGCTCAAATGGATTATTCTTAATGATTTAATGTTTTTTGAGGCGTATTCTTGATTACAGAATTGTTTTTTATGTGCAGATGGATTCTAATGGTACATTTCTTTAAAAGAGGATGAGTTTGTATGGTGGTAGTGATATAATGTGTAATGGATCTGAAAGAGATTCTAGATTCTTGCATATGTTAAGCAAAGAAGTACAAGAATGCACTTTATGTCATTACATTTTCATTGCTGTGACAAAATATCTGACACCCAAATTTAAGAGAGGTTTACTTAGCTCATAATTTATAGTGGCTTCAGCCTATAATTGGCTTGTTGCAATGCAGGGTTGCAGAGCAGAAAAGAAGCAGTCCATTGCAAACAAAAGGTAGCAAAGCAACAAGGGGCAAGACAAGCCTCTTTTTGTCTCTTATATTGTATCCAGGCTACTGTAATTAAAGTGGTGTCAAACTAATCAACAGACAGACTGAATAACCATGCACCCTTAATCTCAGCATTGCACCATAAATCAGTCACACACTCTAGATTCAGTGACCTCTAAAACAGCCCTACCTGTCATCACATGAGGCTTTGGAGAGACATCTAAGCACCACAATAACAGATGGGTAACCTAAACAAAAATACAGGAGAAATAAATGCAGCTGCTGTGGTTGCTTGCTGCTTCTTCATTACTTTGCTGCTTTGCTACCTTCTGTCTCCTATAAACTCTTTCTCCTCTGCAATGCCACTCTGCCATGCCATCCTGCCTTGGACTCACCAGCTATAAACTGAAACTTCTACAAATTGTAAACCAAAATAAACCTTTCATCTTTTAAATTGAGTGTTGTGTATTTTGTCTCAGCAATGAGAAAAGTAACTCAGACACTAGGACAGCATGGCAATAAAAAGAGCAAAGATAAATCAGGCTTTTGGATTTAAAGGATGTGCACTGTGCCCTGGTGCCACTCATTGGATCACCCTGGATATTTATGATGGAAATGATTCACAGCTTGCTAAATGATCTCAGGGGCATCCAGTATGCATGATTCTCATAAAATTCACTCTGTTTAAATCACATTACTGACATATGGTCCTTATGTATGAACCATTCATTAAATTTGTGTGAAGAAAAGGTTACTGTCATATTATGGGATATAACACACATGTTCTCTGTCCTGAAACTATAGAAATTTATAATACATTTGTTATTCTTATTTCTTCTTCTCTTAGGACAATGGAAACAGGATGAGCCCTGAGATGTTGCCCAAATTCAGGTGGGTGGTGGAGGAGTGTCCCCAAATCCTCAGAGGCACTACCTGTACTAGGAGCTCTGGAGGGTATGTAAAAATTTATTTAATTTTCTTTTCTTGCCTGTGTGTATCACTCTCTCTGTCTCTCTGTGTGTGTGTGTGTGTTTGGAATTAAATGCAGGGCCTCTGAACTGAGATAAATCTTCAAGCTTTTTGGGATTTTTCTTTTCATGTTAAGACCATATCTCAATAAATCACTAAGTTGTTTAGGCTGAGTTTCAAATTGCAGCATTCCTGCATCACCCTCTCAGAGTCCTAGGATAACATGCAGATGATACATACAATGCCAAGCTTGTTACCTTACTATCATTATTATTTAAAATCCAGCAGTGATGGAATTTTATCAGTAATTGTATCCAATTCCTATGTTTCCACTCCAGTCTCCCTTCCTTAGTACTTGTTCATATTAAATTCTATCTAGGGATGTTTATTGCTGATCTTATCTCAAACTAAAAATTGAAGAAAAATTATTACTAAAGAAAATAAGAATATATAGTTTAGTAATAATGAGACTGAATGCATTGAGATTTCCTTTTGGCAACTGCAAGACAATAAATACAAGCACAAAATTGAAGAATAAAGAGTTTTGTCACTTGCAG
>PVJX010042290.1:0-14231 GCA_004027295.1 Dolichotis patagonum
CACACATCCTATTTTGGTATCACAACATCCCACTGTGACATCATAGTTCTCCATATGACTGCAGAATTCCCCATCATGATATCATAATCATCCATTACAGCATCAAAATAAACCCTTGTGACATCACAGTTCTCCAGTGATAACACTGGATGCACCATTGTGACAGAACAACTCTCCCCTGTGACATCACAGCACCCTATTGTGACACCACTGCACCCCATGATGATATATTTTTAGTGTTACTTCACAATTCCCCATTATGATCTCACATTGCCCTGTTTATCATTTCAGTGTCCCCATTATGGTACCGTGCCTTTCCTTTATGCTATCATGATGTGCCACTGTGAGCTTCAAATTCCCTCTTGTGATATCAAATATCACATTATGACATCACAATACTCTGCTGTGCCATTTGGATACCCCCATTATGATCTCACACTTCACATATTCTGACTTTATAAAACCACATCATTAGCTCATAAGTTCCATTTTGATCACATAATGCTCCATTGGGGCCCCATCACAAAGGATGTTTACCTTAATTATCAATAGAAGATCTTCGAGGGCACCCTACTACACTTCATACAGCTGCCGGCCAAAAAAAGATTGCATTCACAGTTCTAAGATTTATGCTTCAAATTGTGTCTGCTAACAAATGCCTTCATTGAATGTAACATTTACTTTTTCAGGCATTTAAGAACTCTTTTCCAGTCTCAAGATCATGGGAGAAGTGGAATTTTTTTATCTATTTCTTTTAAAACTAGGTTCACACACACAGAAATCTAGATACCAGTTTGATATCTTTCCCTTTCCTTCCTTTCCTGTCTTTTCCTATATCTGCTGTGACATCACCATGTCCTACTGTGACACAATAAGGCCCAAATGTGACCTCACATACTGCCAATTTGACATAACAATTCACAATTTAGATCTCACCATTCTCATCATGACATTTAAATAGTCTTACAACATCACACTTACCAATTGTGACACCACAATGATGGACATTACATCACGGTATCACATTATATCATGACATTTAAATTGTCTGACAACATCACAATTACCAATTGTGACACCACAATGATGGACATGACATCATGGTATCACATTATAGCATCATGCTAGTCCTTTGTGACATTATAATGTCTTATTGTGACATGTGTTCTATTGTGACCTCGCAACTCTCCTTTTGACTGTACAATTTTCCTTGGTGACATCACAATTGCCCACCGTGATATCACCAGGACCATTGTGACACCACAGGGCCCCACTAAGGTATCACAATATTGTATTGTCACCCTACAGTACCATTTGTGAACTCATGATGCCCAGTTGGAACATCACCATTTCCCATGATATCAAAACAACTCCCCAATGATGAGCTCATTTTGCCTAATTATAGCAGCACAATGAACCTTTATGACGTCACAATTCACAATTGCAACATCACAGTGACCTGTTATGACATCACAGTTCCACATTATGGCATTGCAATGCCCCATTGTGACACCACACCGCCCTCTTTTGACATCATGATGTCCTCTTCATGACTTGTCAATACCCCATTATGACCAGAAAATTCCTCATTGATGTTACAGTTTTCTTTTCTAACATTATAACCTCCCAGTGTGACACAAGTGCCCATGATGACATCACACTCCCCATTATAACGTCACAATTCCTTTTTTTCACAGGGTAATGCTTCACTGTCACATCAATGTGCCTTGTGGTGACATTAGCTTGGCCCATTGTGACATTATCATTTCCACTGTGACACCACAATTACCCTATTCAGTCCTCACATTGCCCTCAGTAGTGCAGCACAATCAACATTTATGATACTACAATTTCCCACTGTGACAACATAGATGCACATTATGACATCACTGTACCAAATATGGCATCAAAATATCCCATTGTGACATCATCATGCCTTATTGAATTCTCACATCCTATTTTGGTATGACAACATCGAATTTTGACATCATAGTTCTCCATATGACTGCAGAATTCCGCATCATAATATCATAATCATCCATTACAGCATCAAAATAAACCCTTTTGATATCAAAGTTCTCCATTGATAACACTGGATGCACCATTGTGACAGAACAACTCTCCCCTGTGACATCACAACACCCTATTGTGACACCACTGCACCCCATGATGACATACTATTTACTGTTCCTTCACAATTCCCCAATATGATCTCACATTGCCCTGGTTATCATCTCAGTGTCCCCATTATGGTACCGAGCCATTCCTTTATGCTACCATGATGTGCCACTGTGACCTTCAAATTCCCTATTGTGATATCAAATATCCCATTATGACATCGCAATTCTCTGCTCTGCCATCAGGATACCCAATGAGGATCTCACACTTCCCTCATTCTGAATTTATAAAGCCACATCATTAGCTCATAAGTTCCATTTTCATCACATAATGCTCCATTAGGGCCCCATCACAAACGATGTTTACCTAAATTATGAATAGAAGATTTTCGAGGGCACCCTACTACACTTCATACAGCTGCCGGCCAAAAGAAGGACTGGATTCAGAGTTCTAATATTTATGCTTCAACTTGTGTCTTCTAACAGATGCCTTCATGTGAATGTAACTTTTGTTTTTTCAGGCATTTAAGAACACTTTTCCAGTCTCAAGATCATGGGAGAATTGGAATTTTTTCATCTATTTCTCTTAATACTAGGTTCACACACACTGAAACCCAGATACCATTTTGATATCTTTCCTTTTCTTTCCTTTCCTTTCTTTTCCTATATCTGCTGTGACATCACCATGTCTTACTGTGAAACTATAACGTCCAATTGTGACCTTGCATACTGCCAATTTGACATCACAATTCACAATTAAGATCTCACAATTCTCATCATGACATTTAAATTGTCTTACAACATCACAATTACCAATTGTGACACCACAATAATGGACATGACATCATGGAATCACATTATAGCATCATGCTATGCCTTTGTGACATCATAATGCCCTATTGTGACATGTTTTCACTTGTGACCTCGCAACTCCCATTATGATATTACAATTTTCTTTGTGACCTCATGATTGCCCACTGTGACATCACAATTGCCCACTGTGATATCAACAGGACCATTGTGACATCACAGTGCCCCACCACGATATCAAAATGTCGTAAGGTCACCCGATAATGTCATATTGTGACCTAATGCTGCCCAAATGGAACATCACCATTGCCCATGATAACCAATCTACTCCCCTATTATGAGCTCATATTGCCTATTTATAGCTGCATAATTAACCTTTTTGATGTGGCAATTCCCAGTTGCAACATCACAGTGACATGTTATGACATCATAGCTCCACATTATGGCATTACAATAACCAATTGTGACACCACGCTGCCCTATTTTGACATTATGATACACTTCTCGTGACTTGTCAATTCCCCATTATGACCAGATAATTCCCCATTGATGTTACAGTTTTCTTTTGTGACATGATAACCTGCCAGTGTGGCACAAGTGCCCATGATGACATCAGAGTCCCAATTATAGCATCAAAGTTCCCCTTTTTCATAGGGTAATTCTTTACTCTCTCATCAAGGTGTGGTGATACTAGCTTGGCCAACTGTGACATCATCATTTCCAGTGTGACACCAGAATTATCCTATTATGACCTCACATTTCCCTCACTAGAACAGCAAAATCAACATTTATATTAATACAATGCCCCACTGTGACAACATAGTTGCATATTATGACATCATTGTTCGAAATATGGCATCGAAATATCCCATTGTGACTTCATCATGCCTTATGGTGACTTCACAAATCCTATTGTGGTATCACAACTTCAAGTTGTGACATCATAGTGATCCATATGTCTTCTGAATTCCCCATCATTATATCATAATCATCCATTACAGCATCACAATTGACCCATGTGACATTGCATTTCTTCAGTGATAACAGTAGATGCATCATTGTGCCAAAACAACACTCCACTGTGACATCAAAGCATTCTTTTGTGATACCACAGTACGCCATTCGGACATACTTTTCTCGTTTACTTCCAATTCCCCATTATGTTCTAACATTGCCCCCGTTATCGTCTCAGTGTACTCATCATGCTATCATGCCAATCATTTATGCAGTCACTATGCCCCACTGAGACTTCCAAATTCCCTATTGTGATATCAAAAATCCCATTATGACATCAAAATTCCCTGCAGTGCCATCAGGAATCCCCCATTAGGATCTCACTCTTCCCCCATTCTGACTTTATAAAGCGATGTCACTAGCTCATAATTTCCATTTTGATCACATAATGCTCCATTAGGTCCCCATCACAACCAATGTTTACCTTAATTATGATTAGAAGCTCTTTGAAGGGACCCTGCTCCACTTCATACAGCTCCAGGCCCACAAAAAGTACTGGATTCAGAGTTCTAAGATTTAAGTTTCAGCTTGTTTCTGCAAACAAATACCTCACTTGAATGTAACATTGGCTTTTTCAGGCCTTTAAGAAATCTTTGCCAGTCTCAAGATAGTGCAAAAATTGTAATATTTTTATCTATGTCTTTTAATGCTTGGTTCACACACACAGAAAACAAGATGCCACTTTGATATTTCTTTCCTTTTCCTTCCTTTCTTTTCCTTTTCTTGCTGTGACATCGAAATGACCTACTGTGATATGATAACGCCCTATTGTGACCTCATATACTGCCAATGTAACATCACAATTCACAACTCACATCTCACAATTCTCATCATGACATTTAAAGTATCTTACAGCATCACAATTGATAATTGTGACATCACAATGTTGGATATGACATCATGGTATCACTTTATAACATCTTGATATGCATTTGTGTCATCATAATGCCCTATTGTGACATGTGTTCTGTTTTAACCTCGCAATTCACATTATGACATTAAAATTTCCTTTGTGACATCATGATTGCACACTGTGACATCACAATCCCCACTGTGATATCACCAGGACAATTGAGACATCACAGTTTCGCAGTATGATATCACAATTCTGTACTGTCACCCAATATTGCCATATTGTTACCTCATGATGCCCAGTGGGAACATCACAATTGCATATTATAGTGGAAGAACTCCCTGTTTATGAGCTCCTGTTCTATAACTATAGCAGCACAATTAACCTTTATGACATCACAATTCCCAATTGTGTCATCACAGTGACATATTATGACAGAATAGTTCCACATTATGGCATTAAAATATCCCATTGTAACACCACCCTGCCCTATTTTGACATCATGATACCCACATCAGGAATTTTCAATTCCCCATTATGAACAGACAATTCTGCATTGATATTACAGTTTTCTCTTGTAACCTCATAACTGCCCAGTGTGACACAAGTGCCCAGGATGACATCAAAATCCCCATTATAGCATCACAATTCCTTTTTTTTCACAGTATAATGATTCACTGTCACCTCAAGTTGCACAGTGGTGACACTAACTTGGCCCATTGTGACAGCATCATTTCCAGTGTGACATCACAATTACCCTATTATGACCTCATATTGCCCTCATTAGAGCAGCACAATCAAGCTTTATGATAACGCAATTCCCCACTGTGACGACATAGATTCATATTATAACAACACTGCACCAAATATGGCCTCAAAATATCCCATTGTGACATCATCATGCCTTATTGTGACTTCACACATCCTATTGTGGTATCACACCACCCCATTGCAACATCATAGTTCTCCATATGACTTAAGAATTCCCCATCATGGTATCCTAATGATCCATTGCAACATCACAATAAACCCTAGTGATATCACAGTTCTCCAGCGAAAAAAGTAGATGCATGATTGTGAGAGAACAACACTCCACTGTGACATCACAGCACCCTATTGTGACACCATTGTACCCCATGATGAGACACTTTTCACTGTTACTTCACAATTCCCCATGGTGATCTTACATTGCCCTCGTTATCACATCAGTGTCCTGATTGTGGTAGCATGACATTACTTTATGCTGTCACTATGCACCACAGTGACCTCCAAATTCTCTATTGTGATATTAAGTACCCCATCATGACATCACAATTCTCTCCTATGAAATCAGGATAACCCCATTAGGATCTCACTCTTCTCCCATTCTGACATTATAAAGCAACATCACTAGCTCATAATTTCCATTTTGATCACATAATGCTCCATTAGTGCCCCATCACAACTTATGTTTACCTTAATTATGATTAGAAGATCTTCCATGGCACCCTTCTACACTTCATACAGCTCCAAGCCACAAAAAAAGTACTGGATTCAGAGTTCTAAGATTTATGTTTCAATTTATTTCTGCTAAAAAATGCCTTGTCTTGAATGTAACATTTGCCTTTTCAGGCATTTGAGAACTCTTTTCCAGTCTCAATATATTGGAAGAATTGTAATTTTTTTATCTATTTCTTTTAATACTAGGCTCACACACAAAAAAAACAGATGTCAGTTTGATATTTGTTTCCTTTTCCTTCCTTTCTTTTCCTTTTCCTGCTGTGACATCGCCATGTCCTAATGTGACATGATAACACCCTATTGTGACCTCATATACCGCCAGTGTGACATCACAATTCACAATTCAGATCTCACAATACTCATCATGACATTTCAATTATCTTACAACATCACAATTGACAATTGTTGCAACAAAATAATGGATATGATATCATTGTATCACATGATAACATCATGCTGTGCATTTCTGTCATCATAATTCCCTATAGTGACATGTGTTCTGTTTTAACCTCGCAAATCACAGTATGACATTAAAATTTCCTTTGTGACATCATGATTGCCCTGTGACATCACAATTGCCCACTCTGATATCACCAGGACCATTGTGACATCACAGTGCCCCACTATGTTATTACAATTCTGTATTGTCACTCAAGAATTCCAAATTGTTACCTCATGATGCCCAGTGGGAACATGACAATTGCATAATATAGCGAAACAACTCCCTGATTATCAGCTCATGTTGTATAATTATAGCAGCACAATTAACCTTTATGACATCACAATTCCCAATTGTGACATCACAGTGACATGTTATGACAGCATAGTTCCACATTATGGCATTACAATACCCCATTGTAACACCACCCTGCCGTATTTTGACATCATGATACCCACATCAGGAATTGTCAATTCCGAATTATGAACAGACAATTCTGCATTGATGTTACACTTTTCTCTTGTGACCTCATAACTGCCCAGTGTGACATAAGTGCCGATGATGACATCAAAGACCCCATTATAGCATCATAATTCCTTTTTATATTCACAGTATGATGATTCACTCTGACATCAAGCTGCAATGTGGTGACACTAACTTTGCCCATTGTGACATCATCATTTCCAGTGTGACACCACAAGTACGCAATTATGACCTCACAGTGCCCTGATTAGAGCAGCACAATCAATATTTATGATACCACAATGCACAATTCCCCACTGTGACGTCATAGATGCATGTGGTGACATCACTGTACCAAATATGGCCTCAAAATATCCCATTGTGAAATCATCATGCCTTATTGTGACTTCACACATCCTATTGTGGTATCACACCACCCCATTGCAACATCATAGTTCTCCACATGACTTAAGAATTCCCATCATGGCATCATAATGATCCATTACAACATCACAATAAACCCTACTGATATCACAGTTCTCCAGTGAAAAGAGTAGATGCATGATTGTGACAAAACAACACTCCACTGTGAAATTACAGAACCCTATTGTGACACCACTGTGCCCCATGATGAGACACTTTTCAGTGTTACTTCACAATTCCCCATGGTGATCTCACAGTGCCCTCGTAACCATATCAGTGTCCTCATTATGGTACCATGCCATTCTTTTATGCTGTCACTATGCCCCACTGTGACCTCCAAATTCCCTATTGTGATATAAAATATTCCATCACGACATCACAATTCTCTCCTGTGCCATGTGGATGCCCGCATTAAGATCTCACTCTTCCCCCATTCTGACTTTATAAAGCGACGTCACTAGCTCATAATTTTCATTTTGGTCACATAATGCTCCATTAGGGCCCCATTACAACCTATGTTTACCTTAGTTATGATTAGAATATCTTCCAAGGCACCCTTCTACACTTCATACAGCTCCAAGCTCCAAAAAAGTACTGGATTCAGAGTTCTAAGTTTTATGTTTCAAATTGTTTCTGCTAAAAAATGCCTTCACTTGAATATAACGTTTGCTTTTTCAGGCATTTTGGATCTCTATTCCAGTCTCAATATATTGGAAGAATTGTAAATTTTTATCTATTTCTTTTAATATTATGTTACACATACAAAACCAGATGTAATTTTGATACTTTTATCCTCTTCCTTCCTTTCCTTTGTTTTAGTACTCCTGCTGTGACATCAACATGTCCTATTGTGACATCATAGCACCCTATTGTGACCTCGTATACTGCCAATGTGACATCACAATTCACAATTAAGATCTCACAATTCTCATCATGACATTTAAATTATCTTACAGTATCACAATTGCCAATTGTGACACCACAATGATGGATATGACATCATGGTATCACATTTTCGCATCATGCTATGCCTTTGTGACATCATAATGCACTATTATGACATGTGTTCTATTGTGACCTCGCAACTCCCAGTATGACATTACAATTTTCGTTTGAGATATCATGAATGCCCACTGTGATATCACAATTGCCCACTGTAATATCACCAGTACAACTGTAACAAAACAGTGACCCAGTATGATATCACAATGTTGCAGTGTCACCCAATAATGCCATATTGTTACCTCATGATGCCCAGTTGGAACATCACAATTCCCTATTTTAGTAAAAATACTCCTAAATTATGAGCACATGTTGCCTAATTATAACAGCACAATTAACCTTTATGACATCACAATTCACAACTGTGACATCACAGTGACATGTTATGACATCATAGTTCCACATTATGGCATTACAGTACCCCGTTGTGACAGCACACTGCCCTATGTTGACTTGATGATACCCTCATCATGACTAGTCAATTCCCCATTATGACCAGAGAATACTCTGTGCATGTTAAAGTTTTTTTTTGTGACATCATAACTGCCCAAAGTGACCCAAGTACCCATTTTGACATCACAGCCCCCATTATTCCATCACTATTCCCCTTTTTCACAGGGTAATGGTTCACTTTCACCTCAAGGTGCCCTGTGGTATAACTAGCTTGGCCCATTGTGACATCATCATTTATGGTGTGACATCACAATTACCCTATTATGACCTCACTGTGCCCTCATTAGAGCACCACAATCAACCATTATGATACCACAATTCCCCACTGTGACAATATAGTTGCACATTATTACATCACTCTACCAAATATGGCATTAAAATATTCCATTGTGGAGTCATCATGCCTCATTGTGACTTCACACATCCTATTGTGGAATCACAGAACCCCATTGTGACACCATAGTTCTCCATATGAGTTCAGAATTCCCCATGATGTTATCATAATCATCCATTACAGCATGACCGTAAAACCTTGTCAAAACACAGTTCTCCAGTGATAACATTAGATGTATCCTTGTGACAGAAAAACACTCCACGACATAACAGCTCCCTATTGTGATACCATTGTACCCCAGGATGCATATTTTTCACTGTTACTTCACAATTCACCATTATGATCTGACATTGGCCTCGTTATCATCTCAGTGTTCTCTTTATGATATCATGGCATTCCTTTATGCTGTCACTATCCCCCACTGTGACCTCCAAATTCCCCATTGTGACATCAAATATCCCATTATGACATCAAAATTCTCTGCAGTGCCATCAGGACCCCCCCATTAGGATCTCACTCTTCCCCCATTCTGACTTTATAAAGCCACATCATTAGCTCATGATTTCCATTTTGATCACATAATGCTCCAATAGTGCCCCATCACAACCTATGTTTACCTTAATTATGATTAGAAGATCTACGAAGGCACCCTATAACCCTTCATGCATCTCCAGGCCCAAAAAATGTACTGTATTCAGAGTTCTAAGATTTGTGTTTCAATTTGTTTCTGCTAACAAATGAGTTTACTTGAATGTAACATTTGCTTTTTCAGGCATTTAAGAAATCTTTTCCAGTCTCAAGATCGTGGAAAAATTGTAATTATTTATCTATTTCTTTTAATATTAGGCTCACACACACAAAAATCCAGATGCCAGTTTGATATTTCTTTCCTTTTCCTTCCTTTCTTTTCCTTTTCCTCCTGTGACATCGCCATGTCCTACTGTGACATGACAATGCCCTATTGTAACCTCATATACTGCCAATGTTACATCACAATTCATAGTTCAGATCTCACAATTCTCATCATGACATTTACATCACCTTACAACATCATAATAGACAATGTTGGCCTCACATTGATGGATATGACATCATGGTATCACATTATAACATCATGCAATGCATTTGTGTCATAATAATGCGCTATTGTGACATGTGTTCTGTTTTAACCTCGCAATTCACATTATGACATTAAAATTTCCTTTGTGACATCATGATGGCCCATTGTGACAACACCATTGCCCACTGTGATATCACCAAGACCACTGTGACATCACAGTGCCCCACTATGATATCACAATTCTGTATTGTCACCCAAGAATGCCATATTGTTAACTCATGATTCTCAATGGGAACATCACAATTGCATATTATAGCGAAACAACTCCCTGATTATGAGCTCCTCTTCTATAATTATAGCAGCACAATTAATCTTTATGACACCACAATTCGCAATTGTGACATCACAGTGACATGTTATGACAGCATAGTTCCATATGATGGCATTACAATACCCCATTGTAACACTACACTGCCCTATTTTCACATCATGATACCCCCATCAGGAATTGTCAATTCCCAATTATGAACAGAAAATTCTGCATTGATGTTACAGTTTTCTCTTGTCACCTCCTAACTGCCAGGTACGACACAAGTGCCCATGATGACATCAAAGTCCCAATTATAGCATCACAATTCCTTTTTCTTTCACAGCATAATGATTCACTGTCACCTCAAGTTGCACTGTGGTGACACTAACTTGGCCCATTTTGACAGCATCATTTCCAGTGTGACACCACAATTACTCTATTATGACCTCACATTGCCCTCATTAGAGCAGCACAATCAACATTTATGATACCACAATTCCACACTGTGACATCATAGATGCATATTATGACATCACTGTACCAAATATAGCCTCAAAACATCCCAATGTTCCATCATCATGCCTTATTGTGAGTTCACACATGCTATTGTGGTATCACACCACGCCATTGTGACATCATAGTTCTCCATATGACTTCAGAATTACCCATCATGACGTCATAATGATCCATTACAACATCACAATAAGCCCTAGAGATATCACAGTTCCCCAGTGAAAAGAGTAGATGCATGATTGTGACAGAACAACACTCCACTGTGACAGCACAGTACCCTATTTTGACACCACTGTACCCCATGATGAGACACTTTTCACTGTTACTACACAATTCTCCATGGTGATCTCACTTTGCCCTCGTTACCATATAAGTGTCCTCATTATGGTACCATGCCATTCCTTTATGCTGTCACTATGCCCCACTGTGACCTCCAAATTCCCTATTGTGATATAAAATATCCCATCATGACATCACAATTCTCTCCAGTGTCATCAGGATACCCCCATTAGGATATAACTCTTCCCCCATTCTGACTTTATAAAGCGACATCACTAGCTCAAAATTTCCATTTGGATCACATAAGGCTCGATTAGGGCCCCATCTCAACCTATGTTTACCTTAATTATGATGAGAAGATCTTCCAAGCACCCTTCTACACTTCATACAGCTCCAAGCCACAGAAAAAGTACTGGATTCAGAGTTCTAAGATTGATGTTTCAAATTGTTTCTGCTAAAAAATGCCTTCACTTGAATGTAACATTTGCTTTTTCAGGCATTTGAGAACTCTTTTCCAGTCTCAATATATTGCAAGAATTGTAATTTTTTTATCTATTTCTTTTAATATTATGTTACACACAGAGAACTAGATGTAAGTTTGATATTTTTTCCTTTTCCTTCCTTTCCTTTCTTTTACTACTCGTGCTGTGACAACACCATGTCCTACTGTGACATCATAACACCCTATTGTTACCTCGTATACTGCCAGTGTGACATCACAATTCACAATTAAGATCTCACAATTCACATCATGACATTTAAATTATCTTACAATATCACAAATGCGAATTGTGACACCACAATGATGGATATGACATCATGGTATCACATTTTGGCATCATGCTATGCCTTTGGGATATCATAATGCTCTATTATGAAATGTGTTCTACTGTGACTTCGCAACTCCCAGTATGACATTACAATTTTCCTTTGAGATATCATGATTGCCCACTGTGATATCACCAGTACAACTGTAACAACACAGTGACCCAGTATGATATCACAATGTTGTATTGTCACCCAATAATGCCATATTGTTACCTCATGATGCCCAGTTGGAACACAACAATTCTGTATTATCAAAACTACTCCTAAATTATGAGCACATGTTGCCTAATTGTAACAGCACAGTTAGCATTTATGACATCACAATTCCCAACTGTGACATCACAGTGACATGTTATGACATCATAGTTTCACATTATGTCATTACATTACCCCGTTGTGATAGCACACTGCCTTATGTTGACTTGATGATACCCTCATCATGACTTGTCAATTCCCCATTATGACCAGAGAATTCTCTACGGATGTTATAGTTTTCTTTTGTGACATCACAATTGCCCAAAATGTCACAAGTGCCCATTGTGACATCACAGTCCAAATTATTCCATCACAATTCACCTTTTTCACAGGGTAATTATTCACTTTCACCTCAAGGTGCCCTGTGGTGACACTAGCATGGCCCATTGTGACATCATCATTTCCAGTGTTACATCAAAATTACCCTATTATGACCTCACAGTGCTCTCATTAGAGCAGCACAATCAACCTTTATGATACCACAATTCCCCACTGTGACAACTTAGTTGCACATTATTACATCACTGTACCAAATACGGCATCAAAATATTCCATTGTGGAATCATCATGCCTCATTGTGACTTCACACATCCTATTGTGGAATCACAGAACCCCATTGTGACATCATAGTTCTCCATATGACTTCAGAATTCCCCATCATGATATCATAATCATCCATTACAGCATGATCATAAACCCTTGTCAAAACACAGTTCTCGAGTGATAATAGTATATGCATCCTTGTGCAAGAACAACACTCCACTGTGACATCACAGGTCCCTATTGTGGTACCACTGTACCGCAGGATGCATGTTTTTCACTGTTACTTCACAATTCCCCATTATGGTCTCACATTGTTCTCGTTATCATCACAGTGTCTTCATTATGGTATCATGGCATTCATTTATGCTGTCACTATGCACCACTGTGACCTCCAAAGTCCCTATTGTGACATCAAATATCCCATTATGACATCAAAATTCTCTGCAGTGCCATCAGGAAACCCCTATTAGTATCTCACTCTTCCCCCGTTCTGACTTTATAAAGCCACGTCATTAGCTCATAATTTCCATTTTGATCACATAATCTACAATAGTGCCCCATCACCACCTATGTTTAACTTAATTGTGATTAGAAGATCTACGAAGGCATCCTATAACCCTTCTTGCAGCTCCAGGCCCACAAAAAGTACTAGATTCAGTGTTCTAAGATTTATGTTTCAATTTGTTTCTGCTAACAAATGAGTTTACTTGAATGTAATATTTGCTTTTTCAGGTATTTAAGAAATTTTTTCCAGTCTCAAGAGAGTGGAAAAATTGTAATTTTTTTATCTATTTCTTTTAATACTAGTCTCACACACAAAAAACCTGATGCCTGTAAGATATTTCTTTCCTTTTCCTTCCTTTCTTTTCCTTTTCCTGCTGTGACATCGCCATGTCCTACTGTGACATGATAACGCCCTATTGTGACCACATATGATCCGGCCTGTGGATCAATCCATGGGTCTAACCTGGAGGGGGAACGGGGATGGGATGAAAACGGGACAAGAGGAAAGAGAGATGGAGACAAGTCGAGCAAT
>PVJX010042291.1:0-14231 GCA_004027295.1 Dolichotis patagonum
TCCCTGAAGATAACCAACTAAGAAACAGAAGGCCAGCCCTGCCCCTGCGTGTACTCCCAACAGCCACTGAAGAGTCAAACAGTGGCAGAGGAGCTCACCGAGTGGGGCAGACAGTGGGCAGTCAGCATAGGCAGAGAGAGCCAGGAGATCTACTTCCTCCTGCTGGGCTACACCACTGGAAGCAGTTTCCTGTGGCTGACCAGCAGAAGCAGGGATACACAGCAAGGTAAGATTTGTGCACCTGTAGGCCACCATTGGAGGCTCTTGATTCTTTCAGGCATCCATCACCCACCAGTGGAAGCAGACAAACACACCCCTGTGTGCCTGTCACCATCGTGGGAGTCCCAGTGTAGACACACAGCTGAGAGAAGCATCCCCACCTCCACAAACTCCTGATCATCAGGGAAGGTCCAGTGTAGCTGCACAGGTCTGGAGAAGCCTGCTCCATGCCCTGCTATCTGCCTGTAATCTGGGGTTAGAGGAAACAAGGTGCCTGTGCCATTCCATTATACTGTGGAGGGGTAGCCAATATGGAAAGTGCCTGGGGCTCCACAAGCAGCTTGTTGGGAGGAACCCAAGAGAATGTCAAGACGAAGGGGCAAAAGGCAATCTCTGACCTCTAGCCCACACAGAACGAGTCTGGGATATATAGTTATGAAAGAAAATGGAAAGTCTCACACTTGAAATCTTGATGAATTGCCTCCTTTATATAATGACCTTCCCTGTCACTTGACATGCAGTCCATCTGTGTCCTCAGAGAGGAAGGGAATTCTTTAAGCAACATAATAATAACTTGATCATAAAGATAAGTACATAAAATGAAGAACAAAATATAGTAAAAATACTATATATTTATACTCCATTCCTTATCATATTTTCAATTTTTGATTTATCACTTTAGATCTTTGTATATTATCTTGTCTAAAGTAATAGATCTGTAATGAGGCAGTGGGATTTTGCCTATCTCTGGGCTGTCATTGTGGAGGAACCAGCCCCAATCTATTATGTGACAGCTATGACTACTAGGGCTACCAAACAATGTCAATGTCCTAAGCACACAGCCTGCAAAGAGCAGCACTATACTGATGAATGACCAAGGCCTGCACTGTGGAACTGAACTTGTAACCCAGGATTGCTCCAACCACCCACAGGTAATGGTACCTAGATTGGAAGTCCAATAGAGTTATGCTGTATGTCTTCTAGCATTCCATAAGATACGTCTACAGGTAAGCATGGTTATGGGGGTTGATAAGGTTCTACTCATTGTTATGTTTCATCAGTCCAGCACTAGGTTCCAGGGCAATGTCTTGTGCTTCTTAGACAGTCTTACCCCCAGTGAATGGAGTCTTTTACCATTCTATGGTTTCTAAGATTGGGGTAATGTTGGTAAAGGTGGACTCTTGGTCACCAAGGCTAATGCTAACCTGGATCATGTCTTAGTTTGCAACTGGAGGAAACTTCACAGTCACAAAAGTTCACTGTCAAGGCCCGTGCTACAGCTGGTATTGATATAGGCTGATACACAAGTCTGACCCTCTCCTAGGGTGAAGGTCTCTATCTGGTGGTAGGACAGTTCTAAAGCACCATGTGCAAGCACTGACTGGGTAATAGCTGTCTTTTCTGAGGCTGAGGTGGGACAGGTGGTAGAGACAATCCCTTGGTAATAAATGCCAAAACTAATCAAAGTTTTACTTGAGTTTCAAAGCCACAGAGTCCTACACACTTGCAGGAGGAGAGTGGGTGTAGCTGAGGTCTACTGCAAGACTAAAAATAGTACCGGTCAAAGCTTAAGTTCCTCCATCAGTGCCCAGTTCTCCACCTAAACCCAGGGCCAATCTTAGAGGCTCCATCTGTGGCTTCTGACCTATGTACAGAGCCTTTGGTTTCTACTAGGTGCAGGAATTGACTGCATCAGGCCTGGTGTTGAGCTGTAAGATAAAGCCCACTGTTAGCTTCTGTGCCCTGCTACCCAGTGGGTAGAATATTACTTCTATTATCGCTTTCCAAATTTGCAGATGGAATGGTGGAGCAGTCAGCCACCTGGCAGATCCAGCAACTCAGCCCCCAGTTATTTGCCTAGTTGTAGTGATCATGGGGCTTTGCTGCATACTGGGTTTTGCCATGATTTCAAGTCTAATGCCTGGATTTAATTTTCTTCCTACACAAAGCTGTACTCATCTTTCTCCAAGATCCTACTTGAACCCTGCTGGGATGATATGGCAACTCTTTTTTTCCTATGCTTTTTCAATGTGTTTTTCTTTTCTGATTATTATATTAAAATCATGCACTGTGGTCTCTTACATGATTTCTTTAGGTCTTTTGAAGAGTTTTGTGTGTGGTTAGCTATTCAACTTGGTGTGTCTGTGGGGAGATTACTGGAGAATTTTTCTCAACAACCATCTTGCTTCTCCTCACTCCATCGAATTTTCTTTTTCTCTTTCTTTCTCTTTTTTCTTCTTTTTGTTCATGTTCCCTAAGGTACATACTAAGAACTTTGTGTATGTTATTTTGAGATAGCTCCCCACTAAGTGGTCTCAAGTTGCCTCGAACTTATCTTTTCTCAGCCTGTCAGGCAGCAGGGACTACAAGTGTGTACCAATGCCAGGCTTACTTCCATTAATATTTCGATAACTGTTCTATTAGGTATAGAGTATATCTCATTGTAATTTTAATTTGCATGTCCCTAATGGCAAATGATGTTGAACATCTTTTCATGTGCTTATTATCCATTTGCATATCTTCTTTGTGGTAATGTGCATTCCAGGATTTTTTGACCATTTTTAAGATGGGTGTTTGTTGTTGTTTTATTGCAGGAGTTCTTTATGTATTCTGAATGTAAATCCTTATCAGCTGAATTTGCAAATTCTCCTATTCTGTAGGGTGTGTTTTTTAAAAATTTTTTTTATTTATTTAAAAAAGAGAAAAGTCAGAAAAGAAGAGAAAAAGCAAAAGACATAAACAACAGCAACAAACTCAAAACAATATCAATATAAGCATTCACAGCAGACTGAAAGAAATTTAACAATGGTTGTTATATTGCATATTTTTATTGTCTTTTTTTCAAAGAAATAAAAGAAAATTAAAGAAAATAGAAAAGTAGAAAAGGGTAGAACAATACCGAATTCAAGGAATTCAAAGGAAAAAAATTCTCATCGTAGAATCACTTGTTGATACATTAATTGTTGTCATCTCAAAAAATAATTGTCAAAGTTACAAAATCAAATCATAAATAGTGGCTAGACACTCAAACATTGACTGTGCAAATCCTTCTGTACAATGTTGCAAGAGAAATTCAGTAATATGGTCAACTATCTTACACACTATACATTTTGTTATACTCTTTAGAGCACTTTCCATCCTTTTCACTTTCACACTATCTATCATACACTTTGGATCCCAGTATTGGGTCAGTTTTTGTTATTTTTTTACACTAGAGAGATAATGTGATATTTACTCATGTGAGTCCTGTTTATTTCACTAATGAGGATATTTTCAAGTTGGCTCCATTTACCTATAAAGGCTGCAGTATCATCATTTTTTATGGCTGAGTAGTATTCAATTTTATAAAAATACCACATTTTTTCATCCATTCTGCAGTTGATGGGCATTTTGGTTGTTTCCAAATTTCAACTATCACAAATTGTGCAGCTATGAACATGGGTGCACATATATCTCTGTGACCTGACATTTTCAATTTTTCTTGGAATGTACCCAGAAGGGGAATAGCTGGGTTGAATGGAACTTCCAATCCTAGTTTTTTGAGGAATTTCCATACTGATTTCCACAATGGTTGCACCAGTCTGCACTCTCACCAACAAAGGAAAAGTGTTCCTTTTCCCCAGCATCCTTGCCAACATTTGTTATCAGTTGTTTTCTTGATGGCTGACATTTTTTCTATGGTGAGATGAAATCTCAGTGCTATTTTAATTTGCATTACTTGAATGGCCAGTGGTGGTGAACATTTCGTTTGTGTTTTCCACCCTATGTGAGTAGAAATTTTCAAAGTAGGTGTGCATGATCTTTTGAATTTCCACAGGATCTGTAATAATTTCCCTCTTTTCAGTCCTTATTGCATGGATTTGGGTTTTTTCTTTCTTTTTCTTGATAAAGTTGGCTAGGGGTTTATCAATTTTGGTTATCCTCTCAAAAAACCAGCTCTTTGATTTGTTAGTTCTTTGTATTTTTTTTTCAATTGCATTAATTTCTGCTCTAATCTTAACAATTTCCTCTCTTCTATGAGCTTTGGGTTTGAATTGCTGTTCTTTTTCTTGGAACTTGAGATGTAGCATTAGGTTATTTTAACATGTTCATTCCGTTTTCTTGATGTGACTATTAATTGCTATATATTTTCCTCTTAGGACTGCTTTCAATGCATCCCATAAGTTACAGTGTGTTGTGTGTGCATTTTCATTGTATTGTAGGTATTCTTTTATTTCTTCTTTAATTTCATCTGTAACCCACTGGTTGTTCAGAAGGTTGTTATTTAATTTCCATGTATTTATGCAGATTTTGCAGGTTTTTTGCCATTGATTTCAAATTTTAGTGTACCATGATCACATATTATGCATGGGATAATTTCACTCCCTTTGCATTTACTTAAGAATGTTTTATGAGTTAAAATTTGGTCTGTTTTGGAGAATATCCCATGTGCAGCTGAAAAGAATGTATATTCTGATGTGGTTGGGTGGAACATTCTGTAAACTCTGTAAACATCCACTAAATAATTTTGTTCACAGGTGTGATTCAGTTCTGTTATTTCTTTGCTGACTTTTTGTCTATTTGATCTATCTGTTTGTGACAGTGGAGTGTTAAGGTCTCCTATTACAATTGTGTTCTTGTGTACTTGGTTTTTCATGTCCATTAGTATTTGTCTTATATAGTTGGGTGCTCCTGTATTTTGGTGAATATATATTTATAATTGTTAGTTCTTCCTCTTGTAGTTTTCCACTTACAAGTATGTAGTGGTTTCTTTGTCTCTTTTAATCCTTTTAGGTTTGAAGTTCACTTTGTCTGCAGACAGAATAGTTACCCCTGCTTTTTTCTGGGTTCCTGTTGCATGGAATACTGTTTTCCATCCTTTAACTTTTAGTTTATGAGTTTGTTTTTGAGTCAGATGTGTTTCTTGGATACAACATATTGTGGGGTCCCGTTTCTTGATCCATTCTGTCAACCTGCTTCTTTACAAAGGTAAATTAAGCCCATTTACATTTATGGTTATTACTGATATGTATTGACTTGACTTTGTCATATTATGTTCCTGTGGTTGTTTTCCTGCTTTCCTCCCTTGTTTAATTTCTTGTCCAGAATGGTGGTTTCTTTCTGTTGTTGCTGGAGATTGTGGCGAGTTTTATCTCTTTCTGGTATGTCTTTTAATACTCCTTCTAGAGTTGGTTTGGTAGATATGAATTTCTTCAGTTGTTCTTTGTCATGGAAGTATCTTATTTCTCTATTAAATTTGAATGGAAGTTTTCCTGGGTCCATCAGTCTGGTTTGAAAGTTGTTTTCTTTCAGGGCTTGAAATACCTCACTCCAAGCTAGTCTTGACTTGAGGGTTTGTGCTGAAAAGTTTCCTGTGATTCTAATGAGTTTTCCTTGATAGGTGAAGTGTGTGTTTTCTCTAACAGCTTTTAGTATTCTGTTTTTATGCTGTATGTCTGAAATCTTAATTATTATGTGTCTGGCTGTACAGTTATGTTGGTTTTAACTGTTTGGCATTCTATATGCCTCATTTACCTGTATATCAGATTTTTTTCCCATGTTTGGGAAATTTTCTCCTATTACTCCTGTGAATATTCTAGTTATGTCATTTGCATTGACTCTTGCATCTTTACTGATGCCCATTAATATTATATTGTTGCTCTTGGCATCATCTTGAAGCTTCTGGATTGTCATTTCATGCTGCTTTGTTATTTTTAAAAGTTCTATTCTTTCATGATCACTAATTGGGATCCTGTCCTCAAGGTCAGAAATCCTATCCTCAGCTTCATTTAAATGGTTTTGCCAGCTTTCAATAAAATTTTTTGTTTCTTGGATATCTCTTTGAAACTGTTTCATGGATTCTGCTTGTTTTCTACCTTGTTCATTTAAGGTTTCAATCAATTTCCCATGCTCCTGTATTTTTTTTTTATCTATTTCTTACCTGGCTATGCTGAGCAAATCTTTTACTAAGGTTGTTACTTCTGTCGTTATGTAAGCCATTACTTCTAATTTGAGTTCCTCTATAGCCTCGCGGATTTGTTTCTTTACTTCATTTGCTATCTTTTCAGAGATTTCCAGTGTATGACTGTTAAAGTCCTCCATTTCTCTGTCATCTGTTCTTGCACCTGATGGACTAGATGTCTGAGATTCCATTTTGGTTTTTCATTTTGTCATTTTCACCTTCTGGGCCAATATCTGGTTATTTAGTCCCAATAGTCACAGTTGTCGGCAGTGTACCTCCTAGGGTCCTACTCTGTGGTTGATTTCCACGCAACTGTTGGGTATATAGTGACCAGAACCAACCAGGCTGTTCTGTCTGGGCTGGGCGAGGGGCCACCAAGTCTCCCATTGAACCAGCACTGCCAATTCACCACAGTTCAATGATTCTGCGCGGCACCTTTCCCTACCCTGTGGTGGTGGGGGTGGGCAGTAATGCACAGGCACACCCAGCAGTGCAAGCTGGAGCAGAGCTCGGTGGTCTCCTGTGCGTGGCACCTTCCTCTGAGCTGCAATGGTAGCGGTGGGTGGGATGGTGGGCAAAGGGGTGTGGGCCAGCTCAGCAGTGTGAAACAGGGCGGGGCTCAGGACACTTACTCCGAGGCGCCTTCCTCTACTCTGTGGCAGGGGTGGGGTGGGGTGGGGGGAACAGTGTGCAGGCACGCCCAGCAGCGCAAGCGAGGACAGAGCTCAGTGGTCTCCTCTGCGCGGCATCTTCCTCCGTGCTGCTACAGTGGCAGTGGCGGTGTCAGAGGGGCACGGGGCAGCTCAGCAGCCTTAGCTGGGGCAGGGCTTGGCTGCCTACTTTGCTTGGTGCCTTCCTCTACCCTGTGGCGGTGGGGGAGGGGCAGCAGTGCACAGGCACGCCCAACAGTGCAAGCCAAGCCAGGGAGGAGCTTGGTGGTCTGCTCTGCATGGCTCCTTCCTCCGTGCTACAATGGTGGTGGTGGGGTGGGCCTGTGGGGGAGTCAGAGTGATGTGGGCAAGCTCAGGAACGCAAGCCAGGGCGGGGCTCAGCCCATGTTTTGGTATTTTGCTGATCTTTAATGTACAAACTTTATAATATCAACGAAGTCTAATTCATGTATCTTTTTTTTGCTGTTTAAGTTTTTGATGTCATATCTAGGAATATATCTGTGGTCATGAAGAATAATCACTAGATTTTCTTCTAAGAGTTTACACTTTTAACTTATGTTTAGGTAGTTGATCCCATGCTGAATTAATTTTTGTATGTCGTATGAAGAAGGGTCTGACATCACTCTTTTGCATGTGGAAATGCAGTTGTCCTAGCACCATATGTTGAAGATTCGGTTCTTTTTCCCTTGCACGGACTTGACACTCCCATGCAAAATCATTTGGTCATGGATATTAAAGTTTTTTCTGGGATGCCTGTTGTAATCAGGGTTGTAGAAAACAATTAGAATCAGGACACAGAATTTATAATATTATTTTATGTGATGGTCACCCAGAGTTAAACACAAGAAAGTGCAGGAAATCTTCCCAGAACAGTAAAGATCCAGAATATTCAGCCAAGGGCTTGGATCCCACAGAAATGTCCTGCATGAGTCCATCTGAAGACCCAGAGCCCATGACAATACCTCCAACACGTCCAACTAGAGGTCTAAAGCCCAAGACAAGGACTCATGCCACTCTGTTTTACGGATCTTCTGGGAAGGCCCAAAGGTCAGTGGTGGAAACCAGAAAGTCTATGCCAGTGGGATGAAAGAGCTGTGCCAGTAGGTTGAAGGTTCTACACTGGAGCCAAGAAGTCATGCTCAAAATAAGGACCAGGGCTACCCTAAAAAGCACTGCAGTCATCCTCAGTGATAAGGAGGTCCCAAGCTCCTCTGACAATGAGAACAGTCAAGTACATGCTAGGGAGCCAGCATGATAAGCTTCCCATCTTCTCCTCCAGAGGTAGGAAGCAATGTGCAATGTATGAACCAGAGCTCCCCCAAAGCGAACCACACTCACTCTCACCAACACGGTCCTGAGCTCCTCCAATGATAATGGCTGAATTCATATTGGGGAAGCTGGCCATGACAAGCTCCTCCAGGAGAACCAATGGCTCCAAACAGCAGCAACATTTAGGAAAACTCACAACACCTAGTTCTTTCCATGTCTCTGACACAAGCTGGCAACTTTCTTCAGGTAGGCCATCTACATGCAGCACCATTCTGATTTAATTCAGCTGGTGTTAAGTTGACCACCGGTTTTTAATCCTTAACACTGTCAATTCTATTCCATTTATTTCTGTGTTTATACTTAAACAGGGTTTAGGTTACTGTGGCTTTGCAGTGTTTTGAAATAAGAAAGTGTAAGTGTTCTAAATTTGTTTTTCTTTATTAACATTAGAGTGTTATAACATTTATTCAGAATCAGTTCTTTCTGGGGTTACTTGTAAATCTGCCTTTACTATGACAAACTTATATTGGAAAGCTTGTGTTGGAAGTGGCACAAATTGGATTCATGACCCCAGTTGTACCAATAAAATAGCTATGCTTCCCTAGTAACAAGGTATTGTTCATAGGCTAAAGTCATTGCCCTGACTCTTTTTTCCATTAAAATTAGTTTTCTTGAAGAATATCTCTTGATGTGATCTGAAAATATTTGTAGGTCAGACCTTGCCACCAGTCCTGCAACTTTTCCCTGTCTGAATTCATGGACACAAGCAGAGATATTTTCCAGAATATTTCCAGCCTAAAATAAAAGTTGATAGTCACTGGGTCTATTTCATCAGTTAATTCACAAGACCCACCATAGCTTAGTTGGTTTGGACTTCATGAGACTTTAATTAGTATAGTTCACATTACAATTCCATCATTATAACATAATACTTGAGATAATCAACTTACCTAAAAGAGTTCTCATTGAAAGAGCCTACATGGTTCAAAATGTATGAGAGATCAGCTATAAAAAAAGGAACATGAACATAGACAAGATCTTCAATGCCAGCAACTTCACAAACAGGGAGGAGGGGCTGAGGCACAGAGGCAAAGGAGTTGGGAGGGGATAAATTGATGATCAGGCACGACAGAGGAAGGCAGGGGAAGTTCCTAAGAGAATGTGTAAGATATGTGGGAGGAGAGGAGAGAAGAGAGGAGGATGGATAAGGGGGGCTATCAGGGGAAGAATGAGGCAGCAAGAGGTGGGGAGGATGGGTAGAATATGCATAAACCAAAGGAGGGTGAGGGATGGCAGAATTTAGTGGAGAGTAAAGGGGGAGAGTGAGAAGGCAGAAGTGGAAGGGAAGGATAAAGACGTGGTGAGTCAGCTGAAAAGGGGAGCCCATTTTTTGCTGGAGGCTGAAGGAGCTAAGAAGCAGGGGGCAAATGGGAGCCTGTGGTGGAGGCGGTGGGGGGGCGATGGCAATGAAGGAGGAAGAGAGGAAGAGGAGGGTTGAGGATCGGCCAGAGAGGGGGATTGTAATGAAGGGGGACTGAGGGCCTGTGTGGGTATAGAGGAGGAAAGACACAAAGGATGTTGTCAATGGGATCAGGGAGAGAGGGGTGTGTCCCAGCAATGATGTTGAATGGAAAAGGGAGGGAACCTGTGGGGTGAGTCAAAAGGATTTGAGTCAGTTTATAGGACTAGATAAAGTTGGGACATGCCAAGAGTTCAAAAAAGGCCTGAACATGGGGAAGCACCCCCCATTTGCCCTTATGGTAGCAGTAGTTATCTAAATCTGTAATAGCATCGTAATCAAGGTACCTTCCCCTGGCCAGCACTCAGCATTATCAAGCGGGTACAGAGGACAAGTGGTTTGGTAGAGGAAAATAAGCCGTTTGGGTCTAATCACTTGCACTAGATCCAAAGGGCCCAGGTGGTGCAAGGGACAGCCAAGAGGAATGTGTTTTTTCAGTAGGGAGTGAGTATTTCCCTTAATGAGCCAAATTAGAGGGGAGCTGATAAGATTGGGTCACGGACCTGCGGTGGGTCATCACTGACCACAGGAGCACGGTCAAGTAGAGGTCCCAACAGTTGTGCCCCCTTGTCAGCACCACGAGGAATAAAAAGGGAAACAAGGTCCCAGAGGGCAAGCAGGAATGTGGACATCCTGGCATGGGCCCACAGTTTGAAACACACACCCCAAGTGAGAGTTGGCTCATCTGTGAGAACCAGAAGGGATGGGACTGGCGGGTAGCAACTAGTAATTGTTGTACTCTAACCTGAGCATTGTCATTCTGTTCTGTATGTGCCGTTGCTATTATCCTAGATTCCAACCTTTGTTCCTCCTAAAATTCCAGATGCCTGGTCAGACTCCCTATCCTGTACAGCTGTGACCTCTGTACTCTATAAATTTCCAGGAATTGGCCCACCGCCAGGCTTTAAAGTTGTATAGCCTTTGTACTCTATAAGATACCCGTAAATTAACCACGAGTTGTAAAGTTTCCTGTTATGGGCTCATCACCAATTATAATTTCCTGTAAATCCAGCTGCCTCTGTTAAGGTTTGTCCTAAGAACCTAATGAGAGAACAGAGGCCCTACACCCTTACCCCTCCCCACTCATACTTTGTGGTTTTATCTTTATAAACCCCTTACCAATGTAACCTGATTGCGCAGACTGCAAACTCCATCGCGTTTGTGTCGCTGGTGCTAGCTGAAAAAAAAGCGCTATTTTCAATCCCCCTTTTGGACGTCGTCTGGTTTTTGGGGTACAACAGTAATAATAGCAGCAGTGGGGATTCCTCATAAAAGAGAAAAGGAAAAGCAAAAGAGAGCGAGCGGCTCACTGCCTGGGGTAACACAAACCAGGGGGCAGACTCCCCAGGAGCAACAGCCCCAACCACGCTGAGTCTACATGGCACCAACTGTTTGGTTTTTCACCATGTAAGAGAGAGTGGAGAGAGAGAACAAGAGGAAAGTAAACAAGCCTTTATTGAGAACATGGAAGGGATGCTGCGGAGATGCTGGCAGCCTTCAGAATCTTCAGGAACAATCACTGCCTTTTTATCTGGAACCTAACAGGGGAGGACCTAAAGGGGCAGGCAGAGTGACATACTAAGCCAATAGGAGTAGCCTCTGCACATGCACTAAGAGCAAGCGGTTTGACTTGCAGGTTTGTGAAATTAACATAAAGGGCGCTGTCCAGCACCAAAGGGAGCTCCTACATGAGGAGAAACCTATCATTATCGTGTTTTAAAGTGCTGTATTGTTTTCATTGCTCTGTTTTGTTGGTTTTATTCTGTTTTGTTTTGCTTGATTTTATTATATTTGATGCCATGAGGAGCTATCTTAAAGATAACAAAATATATGATGGTGCCATTATTGATTTCCTATTATATTGTTTTGAAGCCCTGTATTGCTTTCATTGCTTTGTTATGATTATAATCTATTTTGTTTTGTTTGATTTTATTATGTCTGATAGGATAGGCAGCTACTTTGAAGATAATAAGAGGCATTATGGTAGCCATTGTTGATTTCCTATTACCTTATTTTGAAGTCCTGTATCATGTTCATTGTTTTGCTTTGACTGACTCTATTCTGTTTTATTTCATTTAGTTTTCTTCCCTTCAAAATTAAAAAAAAGAAAATGCTTGGTTGAGCCATTTGTAGTGTTCACAAATAATGACTGAAAGCAGCAATTCTCCACTTTTGACATCAGGGTCTCAAATAAAAGGTTCCAAAGAATATCAATGACAGTTTAAGTGCTACATGTTAATATTTTTCATAAAAGAAACTGACACTAAGAAAATATTTAAAATTTTCCTAAGCCATTTAAGATTCACAGTACTTGATCCATTGCATAATAATATAACCAATGTAAGTTTGGTGAAAAATTTATTTACCAAAAAGAAGAGTAGCATCATTTTACATTTTTAGGGAATCTCTTTAATGTCTGGCTTATATTAGACAACTATATTCTGTACTTAGTATATTAGGATATGTTATTTTGGCTTAACGCTACTACTTGAACTTTATAAATAAATCCAGCCTGACACTGTGGTACAAATCTATGATCCCAGCAATCTGGGAAGAGGAGACAGGAAGACCACAAGTTGAAGTCCTCTCATGGCAATATAGTGACTTAGAGAGGTCCTGTCTCAAATATAAAAAACAAAAGGCTGGGGATGTAGTTCAACATGAAGGCCCAAGTGTTACTCCTTAGAACTACCACAGACATAGACATTTGGAAAAGGGAAGGGAGATTTCATAAGCTACTCAGATTGAGTGTGAATATTTCTCTCTGACACAACACCAAATGTTGACAAGTGTCACTTCTTTTTTCTGGTTTTTTTTTTGTGTGTGAGGGATTAAACTCACAACCTCTTGCTTGCCAGGCAGGTGCTTATGCCACTGAGCTAAATCCCCAGCCCAACAAGTGTAATTTCTTACCAGTTATTTGTAATGTACAATTCTACATACATGTTAATACTCTATTACATGAAAATTCACTGGTCAAACTTAAAAAATAATGATAATCTGATCAAAAAAATAAGATACTAAGTCAAACAAAAATCTTAAAAGAGGGCCTTTCTTATTTCGATCAATATTAGCCAGTAAAAGACCATGTTTCCTAATTTAATTGACAAGGATTTACCCAACAGATCAGACTTAAACAGGGAAATACATCAGTTTTCTGTAGAACTATGCCTTTGTCAGTAAATAACCTTGGTGTACAGATACTCAAATCTTCAACATTAAGAGATGAGTTCATGATGATGTAGGATCATACCTGTGAAATGGAGGAAAGGCGACTGGTGGCTGTAGCATTGAGACCCAATATAAACACTTGGTGGTTAAAAATGATACAAATTTATTACCTTACAGTTCTGGAGGTTGGCCATCTGAAAGAAAAGCTCTCACTACAATAAAATAAAGGAGTGAGCAGACCTGCTCTCCCTCTGGGGTTTCTGGAAAACACAGTTTGTCTTTTCCAACTTATTTGACTCCTAGATTTCACTCTATTTGTAAAGCCAAAATGGGCTGTCTAGTTTTGCTCGGGCTGCTTCACTGGCACACTGTATTTTAGGCCTCCCTCAGACGCAGAAGTTCTACAGAACCCCTGCAATGACACTGGCCATGATAATCCAACATAATATTATATTAAACTCAACCAATTGGGAACCTTAATTCTGTCTACAATCTTAATTGTGCTTTGTCAGGTAACACATGTTTATGTGTTCTAAGGGAAAATTTGTGGGTATTTTTGGAGCCACATTATTCTGACAAACACGATGAGGGAGGCATTCAAGCGACTTTTTCAATGGACAGCACTGACCCAATCAATTTTACATTGCCCCATTTGTCCCACGCCGCAAGCAGAGAAAAGAAGGGCTCAAGAGGAGAACAATGTGAAGGTGAAAGGGAAGGATTCAAAAACAACCAGAACTCTGACTTGAGAAAGTGGGAGTACTGTGAGTCCGCCTGGGAATGACTGGTGAACCTAGGCAGGTGGCCATGGCTGAGATCCAAGAGGTTTCTGGTCCCACTCACATTTTCACCCTGCCGAATATCATGAGAGCCTGGACAGAAGGGCAAGAGGAAACACCAAAGAACAGTGGCTTGGGAGCCAGGACTGAGATCCCCGCTGGTGCCAGATACTTGGCCCTTGGACAGCAGAAAAAGAGGACTGTATGACTGACACCTTGCATGCCCCGAAAGGAGAAAGCTTTCTTTCTTGGGCAACAGTGGGGACAGCACAATGACCAAATGACTTCCCACTTGAAATTGAGAAACAGTCTGCCTGGCAGAAAGAATGACTCTTGGCCCAGGGCCCAGACCAGTGGCTGGTTTCCCAGGGCTGAGGCCTTCCTCTGAAAGAGCAGCAGCCTTGAGGGGTGCCCATCTCAGTTTCCTTAACAGCAGAAGTACCTTCCTCACCTTCATGGCAGGACTAGCAGGGAAAGATAGACATGGGGGAGCCTCCTTGGCGGATTGTTGCACAGTCATTCCACCCTTCCTCACCCCCCCACCATGCCAGGCCTCATTCTTTGGCACCCCCCACCAGCGTCCAGAAAGAAGGGGGAGTAGAAAGGAGGGGGAGTGGAGAGGAGGGGCAGGCACTCTGCAGAGTGTGGCGCAGCCTCACAGA
>PVJX010042292.1:0-14230 GCA_004027295.1 Dolichotis patagonum
CATTTAGTAATTAAATTGCTATCCGCAAATAAATCCATTAAAGGCAGAAAAGCAAAGGAACCTGGAAGCTTGTGAGCAAAACTAAATCTTTTCTCTTGATTTTCTCATATATTTGCTATTTAATAGAAAACTAACAGAAATTTGGTACCAGGAAATGGAATCTTTGCTATTACTATATTCCTGTCAGAAAAAGCCTAGAATACTGTAAACACAGCTTAATGCACAATTCTGATGGTGGCTCAAAAGACTTGAATGCTGATTCAAAATGTGGATAATAATCAGAAGGAAAAAGGAATACGGTATGACGTAGACTAGAGGGCCCAATTGTTACAATATAGGAAAGAATTTGGTTATATGTTTGTTCATGCTCTGACACTTCAGAGAACTTACTTTAAAGCTAATGAACTAGTTCTCTTGGCAGCAAAACATTCAGGGCAGGAAATCATTCAGGAAGTGGCATGGGTATTGTGGCTTCTTTTAGCCAAATACACCATGAGTATCAGGAACAAAGAAGAAAAGAACAGAAACATTTGAAAAATTTTCAGGTTGGACAGGAAAGAAACATGTATAAAAGTGTGACCAAAGATAATGTGGTTGCTAGTGTCAATAAGAAAAAAACACAGGTTTTGCTTCTAAACAATACAAAGGGGATCATGGGGCATCCCAGGGATCTATAAGGCCATTCCCACCCATCACAGGTTCAAAGATATAAAAATTCAAATTTGTTTCAGAGGCTTTCTGGAGTAGTTGTGCTTCACATGAGAACTTGAGAAGCACTCAAAACTGTCTAGAAATTCATTTCCCCATGTCCAGCTGTCAAGGCACTCAGTCCACTGCAATCATGAATCGAGTCCTGTTACTGTTCATAATTGCAGCAGGGTTTGGCATCATCCATGTCATTCTGGCTTTGTTGACATGCAGAATGCAAGAGCTTTGAGATCACAGAGGCTTCCATTGAAATTTCAAAGAAAATTCCGAAAGAGTAAACAGTATGTTATAGGGTCAGTGTCCCTGCAAGCATCCCTGTGACAAGGGGAGGCACAGAGCCATTAGAATGATGCTGAAGCTATGCTGGAGACCACAGGGAATGAATGAGTCCCTGTAAGGAGTGAATCCTGCTGAAGGAGGCCGCAGGCAGTGAGCAGAGCCCACTTGAAGGAGTGTCCATTTAGGCTGCAACCAGAAAGACATAGGAGTGGGTTGGCCCAAGGGAGTTCACATCCCACCAAAGTGTGTCCCAGCTGCTGGACACGGAGATTTAAGATTTAATGTTTGCCCTGTTGGGTTCTGGTCTCCCTTTGGGCTAATTCATTATTATTTTCTCATTTCTTCTTTTTGGAATACAGATGTTTATTCTGTGCCTGCCTCACCACTGTACCCTAGAAGCATGTAAGTTTAACTTTATTTTTACAGGGGCTCACAACTCTGTCTGTCTTGAGTCTCAGAGGACACTTTATGGATCTATTAAGACTTCATACTCTTGGGGATGGAATGAATGCAGTTCACACAGTAAGAGGAACATGAGTCTTTGTTGATGAGTGACAGAATGCCATAGTTAAGATGGTAAATGTTCCCACATAGGGCCACATGTCAGAGGATTGGACCCAGGGAGATAGCGAATGCTTTAAAAGATGAGGTCTTGTGGGAGGTTTTTATGTTATTGAGGGCATGCCACGAAGGGGACTGTGGGAACCTGGGCTCTTCTTTTTTCTCTTTCCCTGACCATGAAGTAAGCAGCTTGCACTGCCACACACTCAAACTATAAAGTGCTGCCTCCCCAAAGGCCAAAAGATATGGGACCAGTTAATCTTGGACTGGATTTTCCAAAACTGTGAGCCAAAATAAACTTTATCTCTTTAAAAATTGGTCATCTTGGGTATTTACTATAGCGATGGAAATCTGACAAACAGAAAGTGTTCAAGACCAACATAATCAAGTTGAGTGGAAGCATTGAACACCTCAGGACTCCAGAGGCTTTATTTCTTGCTCACTTAATAACTGACTGTTTAATTTTTAAAAAGTCTTATAATATTCAATGCAATCATTTGTAATTTGAAAGCATTTTAGTTTTCCAATTTCGGAGAAAAATGTTATTTCAAGAAGGAATGATTTGCAAATATTCCTAGACTTAAGGAATTAAAAATACCCAATGAAAATAAATACAAAATTGCAAGTCAAAACAAGGTTTACCTTCTGTTCCTACACAAGCAGGCCCAGATTATAGCAATTCATGTCCCTCCTATATTAGTGAAGTAAGCAATAGTTTCTGGAGACTCACTCAGCAAGTACATGCAATGAGAAATATTTGCTTCTTTGACAACAGGAAGAATTTGGAAGGACTCCAATTTTCTTCTGCCCTTAGCTAAATCTTCATTTGCCATGGCTTAGGATCT
The DNA here is from genome assembly GCA_004027295.1 of Dolichotis patagonum. NCBI lineage: Eukaryota > Metazoa > Chordata > Mammalia > Rodentia > Caviidae > Dolichotis > Dolichotis patagonum. The sequence goes on from PVJX010042292.1 coordinate 2,394, forward strand.
TCCATCTTAGCTTTGTGGTAGGAGTTTCGTTAAGCTTTTTACCTTCCATAGCCCTCTATGAAATAAACATGAGAAACCCTGGAAGGCGTCAAAGCTTTAACACTGACAGTTAAATATCAGGAAGGGGGTAAATAAAAAGATCTTCTGTCTCCTCCCCTAGTGGAGAAATGTTGATAAGAATAGCAAGATACTGCCAAAGACCTGACCATCTGGTTAACTGAGTGTGGCTAAACCAGATATCACACTGCATAAAATACCTCATCAGTCACCCTAGAGTTTACTATTTTCAGGTAGAACCCTGTTATGGCTTGTGCCTAGATGTGCGCCTCAAACTTCATGTGTTCATAGGTGGGGCTCTTCAGAGATTACTGGATCAAGGGTATGAGGCTGAGACTAAGGATGTGATGCTGTGGCTGATTCATGTTGGGATGCTAGGATTAAGGGTGCACCACTCTCAGTGTGAGTGCTACTGACCCTAAGGGCAGAATATAGATAGATAGAACATAAGTGACAAAAAGAGAGCTGCTGTTGTCAGTTGCTGCTTGCTACTTAACTGCTTTGTTGTCTTCTACCTACTGTGAACTTTACTGCCTCTCCATCATGTCACTTTGCCTTGGAGGTAGCTAACTACAGACTGAAACTTCTACAAACTGTGATTAAAATAAACCTTTCTTCTTTTGAGTGTTGAGCATTTTGTCTCAGCAACAAGAAAACATAACCAATACAAAATCCTTTTCCTAAGTTTCCTTGTAGTCCAAATTTGAAGGGTGGGTAATGACAACTTTAAATTTTGGCCCCATTCCTACCTGTTTTTCAGACCCTCTGTGTGGTTCCTCTGTGTTTATTTCAAATAGTCCTTCCACCGGGGGCTGGTTGTAAAGTTACAACTTTGAGTCTACATGGATTGTGCCAAATTTGGCCTTGTCTCTAAGAAGGAAAGGCACATCCATAAAGGGCTAAAAAAAGAGCAGCAAGATTTTCTTCACAATGTCAGTATATAGCTCCTCATGCTTGAAATCCTAAGCTTTTCTCTCAGTATTTGGCAAAAATAGTAACTGGGTCAAATATAGAAAACTCACCACCTCTCTCTTTTATTTATTTCTCCCTCTGTGTACAGGCTACATCAATGATGACAGCGGGAATTGGCTTGGCTTTGGAGCTCTGGTTTGTTAGCTATTTGATGTGAGGAAGCAGCTGGAGAACATATACACATGCCATTCCTGGGCCGAACTCCAAGGGGGCCTGACACTGGGCTTTTCCCCATTTGCCAAGTGAGAGCCTGCTCTGAAAGCTACTTAGAGAACCCTTAGAAGAGATGCCCTCTCTGTTTTTCTGTTTTAGAAAAATCATACATGAGAGGCATTTTATTCATACTTGTGTATTCTTTCTAAATGCAAAGGAATAAATGCCCACTCCAGATCACCTGGGAAACTGAAAAACAAAATAAAACCAAGTGCTTAATAATCCTACTACCATAAATTAACCATATTGATGATTTTTGTTTATGGCTTTCTGGATTTTTGCCTGTACACCTGAGAAAATAATTGAAATTATCAGGTATGTACAATTCCACCCATTCTTTTCAGTATTTTCTAAGCAAGGAGAGTGTTGAAAAATGTCAGAGTCACTGCCCACATCTCTAGCATGCAACAAAACAAAATCAAACACCCAGGGAAGACCTAGTTCACTGTGCCTAAGAATGAGTGAGAGCTACGCTTTCCAATATGGTGCCCACAGGTCATATGTGGGAAGTGTAATTTAGCGTCCATAAAATGAGATAAAGTTAAAAGATATATTTTCTGAGTTATACTAGCCATATTTCAACTGTTCAATAGCCAAATGTGATTACTTTAATCAGTTAAATAAAATGAAAAGCATACATTCTCAGTTGTACTTGCTATACTTTAAATACTCCAATAGCCAAGGTGGCTAGTGGTTGCCACAGTGGACAAAAAAGTTTAAAGAACAATATCATCATGGTAGAAAAACAAAGCACAGAGGAATGTATGGTGGTGTTGGCGGTAGTGATAAAGAAAGAAAGGAAGTAGATAATGACCATGGAAGGGGCTTGAGGGCAATTTAGCTCAGCAGCAAAGTGCCTGCCTGGTAAGAGCAAGGTTCTCAGTTTGATCTCCAGTACCAAAAACAAAAACAGAAAGAAAGAAATACATAAAGAAAGAAAGACAGAAAGAAAAAAGAAAGGGCTTTGTATTCTTTAATTTTGTGACTTGAACAACTATTTCCAAGATGACAGTATATAATTCTCAAGTAGTGATTTCTTAGTGTGCTTTTTGTTCTTTTCTTTGTTTTCCTTTGCAATTCTGTATTGCGGCTACCCATTTTTCTGTTTGGTTTTGTTGGGGTTTTTGTCTTTAAATAAAATTTTAAAAAAGAAAAAGAAAGGGGCTTGAAAGATAAGGAAAGGAAAAAAATCAGCTGCAAAAGCTATCAAAATGATAAAAATGTTTGAAGGATGTTTCAGAAGGTTTCAGTATTTGACATATGAAATAATGCCAAGCCTTTTGTATCTTTTCATGAAATTTTCAATTAATCTCATGTCATTTTCTAGTTACAGGCTTGCATGTTTAGGTACATGTTTTCGATTTATAGGCTTGCATTTGTAAGCATGTGTTACTGACCGTAAGATAGAAATCTACTAAAAATCAGGCCTACATGTAACTTCCGTGTGGCATACAATAAGGGAAATAAGATTTCATCCTATTGGTTTTTTAAAATTTTATTTGAAGAGAAAAAACAAAAAAAACCCCCAAGCAAACAAAACAGAAAAAGGGTAGCAACAGTACAGAATTCCAAAGGCAAAAAATAACAGAACAACAAGAACAAAAACAAAAGAAAAACAAAAACACTAAGAAATCACCTCTTGATAAGTTACATACTGTCATCATTGGAAATAGTTGTTCAAGTTACAAAATTAAAACATACAAAGTAGACATTCAAACAGTGAGACTGTTAACAGTTCTGCTCAACAATCTAACAAAAACAGTAATGTGGTCATCTATCTTACACACTTAAACATACATGCAGTTATATCCTTTAGAGCACTTTCTTTTCCCCTCTTTTAAAATATTTTTTTAAAGTTTTATTTTAAGGGGGATAAAATTAAACACAACAAACAGAACAGAAAAGGGGCATAAGAAAGCATAAATTTCAGAGCTAGACAACAAGAGATCTTCACTATCTGTCATATTGTCTCTTGTTTTCTTCCAAATGGTTATCCATATCTTTGCATGTGGGGAGCTCATACTAAATACCTTAGCCAATCTTTCCACAAGATGTGTAGTTAACTGGCTCCCACTTGCTAAGGGTGCGGGCACGGGACAGGGGACAGGACGACATGAGATGTGTTGATTCTTGGCCTGTGCCCCAGCAGGATCACAGCCGCCCCCAGAGAGGGGAGGAGTTCCTTGTTCTCCCGGCACCCCGAGTAAACCTGCATGGTGCAGGTCCCCACGTGTCAGGGTCTCTCTCCTTCAGGCTGCAGAAAGTCTGCCACACTCACAGCCGCCCCCCAGAGAGGGAGGAGCTCCTTGTTCTTCGGCACCTGAAATCAACCTCATGGTGCAGGTCCCCATGATACAGGGTCTCTCTCCTTTGGGCTGCCGAAAGTCTGCCACACTCACAGCCGTCCCCCAGAGAAGCGAGGAGCTCCTTGTTCCCCCAGCACCCGGATTAAACCACACAGCGCAGGTCCTGAGGCATCAGGGTCTCTCTCCTTCAGGCCGCAAAAAGTATGCCACACTCACCTGCTGTTTCTTTCTGATGAATTGACCATTCCATTTCCAAAGTTCTGAAATGGCCAACAGACCACAGAAAGAATTCTCTTTAGGCTCCTCTTTGAAACCAACAGCTACAGCAATCTGCTGGCCTTGCTTCAGGGCCAGTATCCTATTGTCTTGTCACTGGCTTTTTATCACTTAGCAATACAAAAACATTTCTCATGTTCATCATTCATACCTCTCTTTCTCCATCCCTCCCTCCTTCTCTTAAGAAATAGTTCTAGATTTCAAATATATTAAGTTAAAAAGTATGCACATTTTGAGCTCTCAGTGGATATTACATTTTTCAGAAGAGGTATACTGGCATAACTGCCATCTGTAATGTATACGTATTCCCATTTGCCTAAACTACATATTCTTCTTTTTATATATTGTCATGTTTACAGAGGCGAAAATATAGCATTCAAATCAGAAATGTTTTGTGACTTCTCTAAAGAAACGAAAGGAGAACAATGCCAATGTTACTGCTTTAACATAATCTTCAGATTTTTCAAAGCATCATGAGGAAACCTTTCTCATAAAACCTAGATGAGACGCCTCAAAGCAATAATTCAATACAAATGAATCTATTCCAGTTTTATACAAATAATGAGGTGCCTCTATGAGAACACTTAGCAATCTGATTGTACTAAATATGGTTACATGCATCCCAATTTGTTCCCACTGGGGCAGGATAATATTTGATTGCCTTATGGGGCACTTAAGGGCTTTAGCAATATGTTTCACACACAAAGAGCATGAAGGATGCATATACTGAGTTGGATTAAGGAGTTTTGCACTTGGAATCTTGAGCTCCTGGTGGAGAAATAGTGACAGTATTGACAGTACCAGAACTGATTTTAGTCCTGGTATTTCTAATACCACCTCTCTTTGAGTCTCAGCTTCCTGATTAATAAAATGAGAGATGCAGATGATGATGAGAGGTGCAGATGATGTTTCTGATCTATTCCAGATCTTAAGCAATTCTGTCCTAAGACCTGGAGTATTGTAGGGGTTGAGTTGGATGGAATGAGAGAAGTATGTGTGTGTAAGTCTCTACAAGTGTGTGTGTGTGTGTGTGTGTGTGTGTGTGTGTGTGTGTGTGTGTGTAGGCAGAGGGGAGGAATGATTAATGGAAGCACGCTCCTTTCTGCTGGGAATCCTGAAGGATAAAAAAAAGAAGAGGCAGCCACAAGTTTGAACACTAATTAGGTAAGATTTCAAAATATACAAACCTACATAATACATTGTTTTTGCAGGGCCTGCTCAGGGTCTTTGGGGGCTAAGTTTCCATCATGCTTTTTGAAACTGAAGGTCATATTAAAGTGTCAATGTTTACATTGTTGTTTCTCTACTGAAGTAACAACTAAAACAAAAAGTCTATGTAGCTTAATTCTTGATTAAAAGCAACAAGAGCATTCCAAACGTGAGTTAGTAGCCCCTGAGGCTGACATTGAATGGTTTTAACATTTAGGATCCTCTATTCTAATTAACACTTTGAATAAGCTTTATGCTAAGGAGAGAGCACTTCATGGGGGAATGTCTTGATGCCATGGTCTCATGAATAAATGACTGGCTGGCTTGTAGTTGGTGGTTTTGTGCTGTAATAAGAGTTTGCAGAAGGCCATGTCTTTAACTTAATAAGGAAATAGCCACTATTCAAACAAGGGATCACTTGATTCAACATCCTAGTCACAGAGGCTCTTGTAGTTATAAACATGACACCAGTTATATGGCCTATTGGTCCAAAGGAGATGTATGAAAATATATGTAGTACTATTCGACTGTTAAGTGTTCACATAGAGGCATTACATTATTTTTATGCAACCAGATAGATTTCTTTGAATTTAATTATTGCTTCTTTGTCTCCATTTCTTTGGTCAAATGTGAGTTCATTTGAATCAGAGAGACATCATGTCCACTAATTATGAAGACCCACACTTCATGCCGCAAGATGCAGAGCTTGAGAACATAAGAACATTGAAAATCATTTTTCTGATGGGATAACTGAGATCCTGGGAGCAGAACCTATTTTCCCAGGGTCACAGAGCTGGTAAAGCGACAGATCAGGACTCAAAGCCAAGAATCCTACTCTTAGTTCAGCAGTAAATTTGGAGGAGCACCCTGGCTCTGTTGCATTCACACTGTCAGAACTGACTGAGGAGCAACAGTGTGCTTGGCAGAGTGCTAGGTGGGAGAAAAGCAGGTCTGTCTCTGGACGCTTTCTAGAAAGGATGCTTCCTGACTACCTAGAACCCACTTATTTGAGCTCCAAGGCTACATGTGAGGGTCATTTACACTATGACAAAAAATCAGTGTTCTCCTGTTGTTGAGAGTCCAGAGGACCTCATGTCAGTCACTGATCCATTCCCAAGTGTCCCTTTATTTGCCACATCCTCTTAACAATACAAGAAGGACTAGACCTTTCCATTCTTTTTGCCATGAAATTTCCAAAACTATTATCTCTTCCCAGTCCATTGCATTATGAAGACAGCAAATAGAAGTAGTTTTCTGTCAAGGTCATCAGTACTAATTATGAACTTTATGATAGTCACCATGCCTTTCAGAACACATTTTCATTGGTTGAAACATACTTAATGCTTCTGAGAACTTTCCCATTGCAAAATTTGCAAGAGTTTATTTCCATACATATTCCAAAATTAGCATTCTGCTTGTTCTCACTCATCACATATTCTCCTCATTCTTATATTCATTGCCTTTAATAATATAATATTGACTAAGTTGGATATTGTTAGTTCCTTGAAGGCAATGATTAAGTCTCACTGATCTATATTTATAGTCCTTCAAGATCCCATTATACTACTTTGCACATACTAGGTGACAAATAAATATTTTTAAAATAAAACATAACAATAGTAAGTTCATACACAGGCCATGGACCTCCATTTATGTTAGCTTTCCATTCCTTCAAAAAAATTATATCCCAAATGGAATTAATTCATTATTTTCTATAATTAACCCCATTGCCATCTTCCTTATATTGGTCTTTGGCATTAGAAACCCAAAGAATCTTCCAGACCAGATACAGTAGGGGTCTGTGATGAAAATAAGATTTTGTAGCAATAAATTGAAGCTGAAAGCTTCAATAGATATTTAGAAACTGAGACAGCTGTAGAAGAGCTATTTGTAGAGAAGAGGAAGAGTCCTGCTTATCCTCTTAGAAGATGAGTCAATATACACAGAAGCATGAGGTAAGGCAAGAAGAAGATCTACAGGAGACTCAGTCTCAGCAAAGAAGGAGGGGCGATCTGCTAAGACAGAGGGTCATTAGGGAGGCGAAGTCTAAAATAACGTGTCAGGAACTCCCTTGAGTATTAACAAAATTGAAATTGTGCATCAAGGGTCCTGAATCAACACGTCATCCTCAGATAAAGATCCCATTGTTTGCAGTTTTTGAAAAATGACTGTGGAGGCTGACTAAAATAAATATCTCAGGCAATTCATAGCTACTAGATAGATGCTCCTTTGTGTACAGTGGCCCACTTAACCTGGTTCCATTTAAAGCATCATTAGCAGATAGCCTTTCTAACGACAGTACGATTTTCCTTTGCAATTCTTCCCTTAGAATATTTGGATGAAATGGAAAGCCAGTTCCTAATTATTAGCCTTATTTACCACTGCATTATTGTTTACAATATGATTAATTTTACTTGATGAACTATCCTCATAATTTACTTTTTTCTTCTGATCTCTTCCAACATTTAGATTATTTAGATCATTATTTGCCTTCTTATTTTAAAACAAAGCACAGTTACACAAAATATAGAGCTTCATGAATTATATGACTATATAATTTTAACCTGGTGGTGGTTACAAAAGGTGATTATAACACCTTTTGTAACCACCACCAGGTTAAAACAAAAATTTGGACTGTCACCCTGCAACTGTAAGCTTTATCCTGAATTTTATAACAAACATTTCTTTGAATTCTTTATGCTTTCTTTACCTAAAAGTGAATTATTACAGAATGTTGTATAATCTTACTCAATATTTTAAAAATGTTCTATATCTTGTAAGCTTATATTAATCTATAGGTTCCTGCTTATTTCTTTTCCCTGCAATGTATATGCTAAAGAACTCATATTATTTTACCTATAGAGATTCCCCTAGTTTGTATGTTGCTGGTTATGTACTCATGCTACAGTTCAACATGTTCCTCTGTTTTCTGGTGAATTCATGTCTTGATCAGCTTTGAGTTTCCACTTTTATTGATGCTAGCTCCTATTCATGATATATTGTACAATGATCTTATTCTACCTCTTTCTAGTCCTTTACTTGTTGGAGTTACATTATCATTGAGATATAATTCATATATAATTCACATATTACAAACAAATGTATCCTGTGTGATATGGTGATTTTTAAAAATATTTTCACAAAGTTTTGCAACTATTACCGCTGTTTGTTTTTGTTATTAATTTCTTTAGTGACTTTTCTGAGCAAATACTGTCAAGGCTATATTTTTTGTTGTGTTTGGCCCAATGGTCATTGACGTTTCTTTTGGGTTAGTTTATGTATCATCTAATGATTAGAAAGAAAATGTCCTTAAATACCTGGAACTAATAAATCTTTTTTCTTTACCTAGACGCTCTTTTTGTGCATGTGCTAGTGCAAGCTTTCAAAATTCAGCCAGCCAGTTTTCAGCTCTGCTTTAACTTCACTTCCTGCTGCTGTAAAGAATATCAGCCAGTGGTAAGAGTGTACAGCTTTCTCACGTCTTTACTGGGTTTGTGCACAGCCCTACAAATGTATGTGTCTGCCTATATTGTCAGAAATATATTGGAGTTTTTCAAAGTCCCTAGAGTCAGCTCATTCGATAACTTTTCCTCCTAAGATTTTCAATTGGTGATCTGTTTACCCCATTTGTTATCCACTGCCTCAGGCCAACTCAAAGATCAGCAATTGTGCCCAAATGTTTGCAATAAAGTTTCCCAAGGAAAAATTTTTTTCATTATATGATAACTGTGCCAGGCCTACTAAAGACAGCCTTTAAATTCAGGGAACCATCAGAAATACCAAATGACCACAATTCTCTAGAAATGAAGCTGAAATGAAGCTCCAGGACCACTCTGTCCTAACCACTCTGTTAGTGGCTGTCAAAATGCTGGCTTTGACCAGAATTAGAGGTTGTTTATATAAATAGGGAATGGGGCTAAGGATGGTCAGATGTCACAAAGCTCGCTGTAATTACTGGGTAAGCCCATTTTCTTGAATAAAAGTTTTCTAAAACTCTCTAGCCTGCCATTAATTTCCAGTCCTAAAATCTTGATTCAGATTTTTTTAACCAGTTTTCTTGTTGCCTTTTTTGAGGGAGAAATTTTAGAGGCCCTTACTCCACCCTTCTTGCTGACATCTGATAATAGAAATGATTTTATTTTAAAAATACTTTTTCTCATGCTACACAGGAAATATGATGAAATGCTGGATTTTTTTCCTTGTATTTCCTGTACCTTACCATATTGAGAAGGCTATCAGTTATTATTTTAGAAAATCATTATGAAATTGTTAACCCTATTTAATGGTGTTTTATCCACTGAAACTTTTTTTTAATTATTAAATTTCAAACTGTAACTAGAAGCTCAAGTAGGAATTTCTTTAAATTCACTCCTGAGTCATTTTTTCATGATACTAATTTTAGTTAAAAATCTCCTATCTAGGATGTTTGGGTGTTTCAGATTCATTTTCTGCCTCAGACCTGAAATCTACCATTTTTCCCAAGAGCCCTAGCTTCTTTTAATGGGCAGATATTACAAAGCTCAAATCTGGATACAAAGGATGCTCACTACAAGTAGTAGATCAGTCATTGTTTCTAGATCTTTTAAATAGACCAATTAAAGAAGAATGCATTTAAAGACAAAAATCAGGATTACAGAATCTAATGCCTTTTGTATTTCATTGTTTCCTTTCTTCCACACTGAAACTTTGGGTTTTCTCATTGGCACAGGAAAAGATAGACTTTGAATAGTGTTTCTCAGCATTTTAATCATTGTTAATCCCTCTCAATTGGCTTTGTGCGTATTTTTACTAATAGCTCCCACCATAAAATTTTAATACCACACATATGTTATGTGTCTGTTTCATATGTATTTGCACATGACAAGTTACAAGAAACATTTGATTGCCAAGAATCATTTTACTATCCTCTTGGAGGTTACACTCCCATATACAATACAAAATTTAGAAAATCCTGTGGTCATTCATTTGCTTTTTCCATATGATTCACATACTTTTCTTTTAATTTTTACTTTTATGAGTACATGTTTGCAGTAGATAATGATTATATTCATCGTGGGGAGTTGGTCCATGTACATAACACACTTTAATTCTTTTCCTTTTTCCCCTGTCCCCTCTCTCTGTCCTTCCATTTCTTGGTTCCCTTCACATTTGCAAAAAGTCTATCACCTTGTTTCCTATTATTTATGGTTTATTTTTGCTGTTTTTTGGCTTCTCATATAAGAGAAACTATGTGAAACTAATACTTGACACATACGATAATACTATTATACCCTAATAATATGATCACTGAAAATAGTTTAAACATTTTACATGTGGTAATCCTTGCTTATTTCATCTGTCTTGATTATACTATACCTAAAATGCCTGTCCACATAATTGTAACATATTGTCTCTGTTTGAGCTTTCATTTTAGAAGTAATTTAGGAATAACTTCATCTTTAATGTGCACCACAAATCTACATGTTGATATTTGTCTGGAGAAGTACAACAGAATTTTGGTTGTCTATAACTCATTTTCTATTTTTTTCCTCACTAAGAATTATGGAAATAGTAGTCTTTTAATTCCTATATACTATCAAGAATCTGTGATTTTATATACAAGCATATGTTTTGTGGAATATAAAATTTTTGGATAATATTATATTTCTCTAAATATCCTTAAAGTATTAGTCAATTTGCTTGTGCTATGAGCACTGCTATTGAAAATTTTGATAGTCTGATTTTATTTGTCTTTATTAACCATATTTTTTACTCATGTTTCTGAACACTCTTTTCCTTTTATAGCTGAGGAATTATTAAAATATATTCTTGATATTTGTATTCAGAGTCAATTTTTGTAGATATAAAAGTGAATGCTTTTGAGAGATTGAACAAGATGGCAGACTGGTAGGTAGCAGGGGAGAGACCCTCTCTGAGAGAGACAGCTCAAATGCCAGAATAAAACACCCTGAAGAGACCCAAACAGAGAGAGATGAACTCTCACAACCCAGGGAAAAACTAAACCACAAAAAACCACTCAAATATGAGGTCCTGGGAATACCATCAGAGAAGCTAAGGTCAGCGAGCACGGCACTCTCCTTGAGCTGCCTGAATTCCTGCCAGACTTGAACAAGCGATCCGAACCGTAGCGACTGGCTTGAGCCGCCGGAGCACGGAGCTGAACAGCCCTGCATCCAGCTCGCCCGGACTGGCCCTGCACTCGACCCACCCAGAGGCACCGTGAATTCGCACCGCAGCCGCGCTGAAGTCAGAGGTTGGGGAGCCCAGCAGCTCTCGGGGACTGGCATCAACACGTGGTGAGTGATGGGAATAAGACCCTCCCACGGGAAAGGGGAAACCGACTGAATGACATGATGGATTTGGGCAGGACAGCCTTAATTCCATAAGGAAGTAGCTTCAGCTGGTTGCTCCCCTCACCGAACAGATTGGTGGAATCTGCTTGGACTAGGCCGCGCCCCTGGCAGGGAACCAGTGAGTTGCTACAAATTACTTTCCTGAGATCAGTGCATGCTGACACAGAGAAGGCCTGCAAAGGTTGGCCCGGAGGGGAGGAGCTAGTGCACATGTTCCGAGGGTGAACTTAATCTCTGATAACCTATTGAAGAGGGCTAAAGCTCCTAGCCTGCGCCCTCTAGAGAAGCCTTAACCAACAAGAAAAGGCTCTGGGAATTACACGGTACGCTTGTATGGAAGGAACCAAAAACATGATGAAAGGGAGAAATAAAAAAAGACTCCCAGCCCCCAACCCTGAGAACATCAATCCAGGAGAGGTAAATACAAAAGAGATTGAGGGCAGCAATAATG
>PVJX010042293.1:0-14239 GCA_004027295.1 Dolichotis patagonum
GAACATGTGAAACGTGATTAGCTTACCTTATAGTATATAACTACAAATTACAATTTTATACCAAAGAGATTCACAGCTACATTCTTATCTCCATGAAATACTTTCTTTTAACTCAGAAAAAAGTTCTAGCACAGCTGGTTGATAAATAGGATTTAAAAAAAAATCAACGTTTGTTCCTATAGATCAAACCTATTAGACATTGCCTACAATCTATATTAAGCAATAGGCCAAATGCTCAAAAAATAAGTTTTAGGTTATTATTGATGGTTTTGTATCATTATGTGCTTTTTATTTCCACAAGTGGATCGATTAATGTTGCCTCAAATATAGAAATGGAGTTTAATGAGTTTATATCTAACTTCCTAAAATGGATATTTAGATCAAGATATTTGAATTGTCAGAAAACCACTACATGTGCATGTGAACCATAGATTTTAGAGAGTCAATAAGAATAGAATCCTGTGTTCTGTCTCAAGCTTGTAGGTCATACGAATGGTGCACAGGTATGTGAATGTTTCTTGAATAATTGCCAGGGTTTCTGTATTGATGGAAGCAAGATCAGCAGTGGAAATGGATATGAAAACTGCTAAGACCCTGGTTTAAAATCAAACCCAACCTCCAGAGTTTAAGGGCAGTGGTACTCCTTTCAGATAAAAACTGCAATACGGAACATATACCAAAACCATACTTCAAATCTAAGTGTAATGTGCAGATTGCCTTAACAGAAACGTCACAATCTGCAAATGGAGTTCAAGACAATGTTGATCTTTAGAAATTGTTTTCTGCTTTTTACATTAGAAATTAAAATGATTAGAACATACATGAAACCTCAGGGATTATCAGTGAAATATCTATAGTCTATCAATTGAATGTCACATATATATCTATATGAATATCTATAGTCGTGAAGCATGTATATTCATTTGTTATTCATATAACTTGTTCAAACTGCTATGTGCAGTAAATACTAAGAAGCTTCGAGCTGCTTAATGTAACAGGCTTGGTTTATCAGGTGCAACTTAAGTGACCTTAGAAATTAGTAGGTTCAAGAAGAAAAGTGAGGCTTAAGAGTGAAAAATGTTCATTGTGTGGTGAAAGAATGTGACATTTCTGAAAAAAGACAGTGAGATAGAGCAGGATGCATGAGTTAGAAGTCAGTCATTTTATGACTAATGAGTCATGAAAATCATTCAGGAGAAGCCAGATATGTGATACTTATTAAAGTTATACAAGGGCCTTTTGTCCTTGTGGAGTTTATTTTTGGGCTAATAATAATGGTAATTTAGCAAAAATGTGTGTGGCATAGAGAGCATATAATTAATGGTGAGACCGGGTCTTGGTTCCAGCGAGGTCTCCCACCATCCATTTATCCTTGAGCAAGTAGTTCAGCCTCTTTAAGAATTAGGGTACTCACCTGCAGGTGGCTCAAGGAGGGTTTGGACTGATTAAATCAAATAGACATCTTAGCCTTCCCTATACTGCTTAAAGCACTAAATGCTTGATGAATAACTATTAAATTACTCTTTCTTTTAGTCAAGTGTTAGCTAAAAATGTGTTTTTAAAGTAAGAGACAATCTCCATAAAAGCTCTCTGTTTTCTAAAATATTTGCAGTTGTCTGGAAAATAAGTTCTTGATGCAGCTTGTCCAACCTGAGTTGAACGTCTTCCTTGGACTCTGTCTCCTTCGCCAGATCGCCCATGTTTAGGCACCCTGTACTATTTTCTTGATGTGAGGCTGGAAATCTTTGGAATGGAGCTAAGGGAGCAAGGGTGTCTCAGAGCTGTGTGTGAGGGGAAAGTTGAGCGGATTAAGGGTGACCTGAAAGTCAGTAGGATATGAAATGCAGAAGGTTATAAAAAATAAAATTCCATTGCTTTTATTTCAGCTTCAGTTATCCTGATGGATCCTATGCAGTATGAACTAAGAGTTTCTCACTGTAAAGATTCTCCTCATCAGTTTACTCATCCGAGAGGCCGATAAGAGCTCAACAAGGGTCGTAGCAGGCTGTCCTCCTTCCTGAATTGCTCTCATGTTGGCATTTCTAATCCTCATGCTCCTATTCCTTTATTTTAAAGCTGGTACATCACTTAATTAAAACACACCAGTAACTAAAAACCCTTTGGTGCCTTTTTTCTTTAAAGGCTTGTCTCTGCCTGGCATTCCAAGTTTTGATGACTAGGTAGTGAAATGAGAAAGCATGATTTAGACTGAAGTGACCTTACATTCCTAATGGCGTAAGCACCCTTTTCTGTTACTAGTAGAGTGGATACATACAAGAATTGTTAATTTAGGTCTAATGGGGGATGCATGGGAAAAGCATCAGGGGTTCTATTTAGGTGGTAGTAAACAGCCTTGGAATCAAAGTGTTTTTCTTTACTGAAGACTTGCTTAGTACATCAGAAAAAATTCTGTTACTTTGCCTCATTCAGTAGTCACCAAGCAGCCTGCTATGTGAGCTAGTGGCACCCATTAAGGCCAGCAAGAGTGTTTGTAGCAAAATGAACCAAGCCATCTGAATTCAACCCCAGTGTCATTGTTCAGCGGGCCAGACAGAGCTGTGATTTAGGATTTTCCCAACATTTTACGGCAATTTGTTTCATTTGCTGCAGGCCCATCACGATGCAAATTGCCATAAAGTGGGATAATCAGGCAGTAGAAGTGTCATAAAACTGCAGGAGAAACAAATTTCCATCTTGGAACTTTGCATACTGATGAATGCAGGGGAGAGTAAATGTGGACCTGGCTTTGATGGTGTTATCTGGGTGCCAAATTCTATGCCAGGCAGACATGATTTCTTTTTGTCAATTTGTATTGATTTTGAAGCCAGAGAATGGAAGTGAGAGAGGACCTGAAAACATGACGAAGCACTGGGCCAGAGTCTTTTTTCAGACTCCTGGGCTCTGATGCTGGGAGGAGAGGTCCCCAGGAGAGGAGGCCAGAGGTAAGTCATTAGACAGATGGAGGACGAATTTAAGGGTGTTAGGGATCAGAGCGCTTTGGCCTTCTGGAGTGCCGTGGCACTTCTCCTGATACGTTTCTGGGATCCCTGCCTTGCCTCTCTCTTGCCACGGTGAAAACCACTCATCTGGAAATGGCATTGTTAGACCAAAGGCCTTTGGGCCCTCTTCAAATCTGGAACATGCGTGAAATGGGAAAGTCTGTGCTGCCATATCCATGCCAGGATTTACAAATGAAAATGGAAAAAAAAATTAATGTCTGAGAAGCAGACTCCTATTGTCTTCCTGTTGTCTTCCTTTTTCTTCCCTAGTTTTTCTTTCCTACCTCGTGGATCCTTTGTATGTATCAGGTGTCGTGAGTCATCTCTTGAAGAATCATGCAGTCTGAAATTGCTGGGTCTCACTCTGCAGCTGGTAATGAGTTATTTTGCATCACCTTTTAGTTTTGTGTGTCCATTTTGTTTCCTGTTTTGTAATATTACATTAATGTCATTGGTTTGAAAGTTCCGTAAGGATACATTCCATAGCTCCACTCCTGCCAGCTAAACTGTTTTTGACAGATATCTAAATAATATATACTCATTTCCAGGTTGCTAGGGATAAGAGGTAAAATAATTTCCTCCATTTTAGAAAATGAAACATATCCCAGGAAGAGCATCTTTTGAATTTTTCTGATTTCATTTTATAAACTAAATTCATCATGGAATCCCCAATGTATAAGACTATTGCCCAGATCTGAAGTTGTTATATCCTAAGAATCATGCAAGATGGGAAATGTAAAAAAATGGTCTGTTTCTTGCTTTCATGATGGTGATATTTTATCTATAGCTTGTCCATATAGTTATTTTCATGTTATGTATCTTATCTAATTTGCTGTATGTTCTGTGATTTTCTTTTCACATGAATGCATATAGGTATAACATATACATGATATAGCATATATATCCTTTATATGGGTTATGTAAATATGGTCACAAATATTTATAAGGTCATGCAATATACCCCACATTTTGGTATTCCTCAATAGGCATTATCTCATTTAATTGTAAAAACACACTGATGGTGTGTTTAAAAAATTCTTATTTTGTTTTAGAAGGTTTCTATTTTTAAACAAAGAGATATAAACAGGATTATATAGCATACTGAATAAAAGTATTGGATTTCTAGCAGAGGGCAAAGTCTGTTTAGTGTATTCTTGTGTGTGTGTGTGTGTTGCTAGGGATTGAGCCCAGGACATTTCGCATGCTAGACAAATGCTCTAAAACTGAGCTATACCCCTAGCCTAGGTGCTGTACTTTAATTATGATGTCTTTTAGAATACATAGTCATAGTCAGAGATGAAACATTGATAATTACGCATTCAAGTATAATAGGAAATTGACAGGAATTGACACAATCTCAAGCAAGTAAAAATTGTACTTGGGATACCTGGAAAAATTAACTCATTAGAAATTCATGTAGAAATTCATTCCTGGTGAAATGACTGAGCTTGATATTCCATAGCACTCTCAGGCAGGATCTCTTATGAACGATGTGGCCAATGTTTTTTTTTTCCTCCTAGAGTTAAAGTAGGAGAGTCAACACACATTTGCTGAATTCCTTCCAAGCCTCTTCCAGGAGCGCTTGTGCTCTCAAAGTTTCTCCTCTTCTCTGGGTCCACCGCAGTTCTGTCTCTCAGTGCTTACTCCATGAATAGGCTTTCTCTTTACCGACCACAAGCATTTATTACTTTTTGACCCTGAAAAATATCTACAGACTAAATAGACACAAGGGCTTTACATGGCAAAAGAGATGATAGAACAACATCTTGACATGTCGTTCAGGTACACAATGGGTTGACTTTACGTGCAGAAATAAAAATATCCTTAAAGGGTATTCTTGTTACCTACATGAGGCAACAGCTCCCGGTGTCTGTGAGAGCTAAGTTCCCCGAGGGAAGAACGACAAGAGGATGAAGCAAATAAAGGTAGAGACGGAAGGCTGGGGTCAGGCAGAACCCGTCCTCAGGGTGGGAGGAAGAGACTGCTCAGCCACTGCAACCTGTTTGCTTATACACTTGTCATGCCCCACTCCTTTGCTTAACCAACTCACTTCTTATGCCCTGTGTTCCTGGGGCTGGACACCTGCTCCCCTCCACCACTCCCTGCCCTCAGGGTTTCTCAGGCTCTCTGTGCCCTCAGGCGCTCCTGTTCAGGCACTGTGCTTTCAGCGCCACACATGTGAACATCACTAGCTCAGCGGTTCCAAACATTCCCCTTCTATTTGTAGTAGATTCGGTTGAATTTGGAGGAGCTGTGTTTGAAGGGCTCTGCAGACAATCTTCTTTCTCACTGTGATACTTTTCTGCTGGATTTTAAGACCAGGTTAAAGTGAGACCTGTACCACTCAAAATCAGTTTCCTAGCGTCTCTCAAGGTCAGTTAAGTCTCCTTGGGAATTCTCCTGGGTCCAAGCACAGCATCTCTTAGTGCTTCTGCAGTGTCAGCCATCTGGATGAGTTGCAGCCATTGCTTGACCAAGTGGCTTTCTGTGAAAGCTCGGGAGATTTTTCTCTTCTAGTGACTCTCCTTAGCATACCACACATCGTGGATCACCATCCTCTGTGGTCCCGTGATTGGCCTGATCAGAAGTCTGGGGACTCGCTGAGTTATAAGGATATCACAGTAGGGGGTCTCTCATGTCCTGACTCCTTGTTGACCTCAGAGGGCTGTAGGCAAAATATTGTTTGTCCTCTTAGCCCGTCTGTCTTTCTAATCTTTTGGTCTCTAAACTTTAGTTGTTGGACATCTAGAAGAGAAGATTAATGACATTACATTGGAGTGAAGACAGTAAACTTAATATTACTATCTTATCTGAATATCGAGTGCCTTAGAACATAATATCAAATAATTACTCTCTAACAACCATGGATATTCTAATATTTGAATCCTTAAAGAATATTAACAGATAACAGTTACATATTTTGCACAAAAATTAGAAATCAAAAAACTATACATAAAGTTTCAACGTAATAATCATGCTGATATTTTGTGACATACTTAAAATTTCATTTGGACATAGTATTCCCTCCTTTTAAAAAATCACCCTTATCTAATACCTAAGAAACTTTACCTAATTGACTTTTTAGGGGATGTACATCACATAAGTTCTTTCAGATGTCTGAATTTGAAAGAAAAGTCTGTTACCACAAACAGTCCTTCTTTCACACTTCAGAAGACCTGCACGTCTGTAGACATGAACATATTCAGTATAACCACAAAAAAACCCAATCAATTACAGCCATATAAAAACCTTCATACAAGAACATTTTTCAATAAAAAAGTCATATTGTCTGGACAACTGAATCCTCTTGGTGACCAACAAAGACACATTACAACATTTTAATAACATTATTGGGGTATCTCCTATGAGGCTGTGGAGGTCACTGGGGCTCCTGTTAATGAGCAAAGGCTGAGATTTTTCAGGCAGCTGCTCCTTTACTCACCTCCTTTACTCATCAAATGGGGCCTTAACCAATAATTGTCCAAGTCTAAAAGGTCACCTTAGTTACCTTAGCAGATTTCTGATACCCTCTGAGAAAACCCATTTTAATATTATTTTGATCAGCCAGTAATGCATATTTTTAAATCTATAATCCAAATGTTCCAAAAAATATAAAAGGAAACAGAAAAAAGAAAAAGAAATTGAGCTCAAGTAAAAAAACAGCAGTTTGCAGATACAAAAAACAACCCAACCAACACACAACTTTACAGATTGACAATCAAACACGTACATAAACAGACTGACAGTCAAAACATCTTACAAAATCAGAGTGTACTCAAATATCTCAAATATGGTTTTTAACCAAATCAAATTATAATATCACTTTTACAATTTTACCAATTTACAACTGTGAATAGAGTATTCAGATTTTGTCATAAGTCAAATAGCAGAGATCTTGTAAGCTTTTATCTATAGTTAATTTATATATTTGTATTTTATTTTGTCATGTCCCTTTCTTTCATGTTGCTCTCAGTTCAGTTATCTCTGCACTATGACCTCACTCAGAACCTGATTCCTATGTTTTGTTAGCATTTCCTGGGTATCTGGGGTCAACTCCTTTAATTAGGCCCAGGCCAGGCCTGGTTCTGTGCTTGTCTGTAACTCACGGCACGGTCTCCGAGTTATCACCACCATCAGCTTTTGAACGATGAGATCAGCCTCTTCTCTGGGTCTAGGTTCGTGATACAACCAGCATGCTCTGGCACCCAGATAGGGCATTCAGCATTTTCCAGAACAGCACAGTCATACCCTCTACCCTAAATGAGTAGTGACTGGGCCCTTTCCATTGTCCAGTATGCAGGTCTTTCTTTTAGAAGCAAAAGGTGAGGGAATCAAATTGAATTGATTTGTCTGGAGGAGAATGGCAATCAATAACGCCACAGAAGGTCACCAGTGCAGTTTGCCAAGAGGACGAGAATTGCCTCAACCACTGTCCCTGAACCCTACAAGTATGTCAGAGGACCCTAAGCCCTGGGATTCTCTTTCCTTATCTGTAAATTTCCCATTTTTATTAGAGGAAGAATGACTAATTGAGCAGTACAAGAGTTTGATGTGACCTGAACAGTGTTTTGAATAGACTGAATCATAACCCTGATTTCCCTTATGTAGCAGGCATTGATGACACCAGGTGACACTTGGAGACTTTTCATAATGAGACAGCTTTGGCCCAGCAGATTCACTGTTCCAGGAGACACAGGCCCAGAGGCTCCCATAGGAGTAACTTGGGGTCCCATTTTAGGAGTGGAGGAGGGACTGACAACCCAGCCTCTGCTGTCTTTGTTGCTCCTAAGAGGTCAGAGCCATGCTTGGCATTGGTGGGTAAGGTTGGGGAGGAATTAGGGAAAGTGCTCCCACTGTTTGGTGGGGCTGGAGGAAGCCCCATTGGAAGGTTCTGGAAATAGGCTGACCACCCACATTAGTTTTATATCTGCACTCATTTGCCCAATGACACCCTCGTCTGCACCTTACACAAATGCCAGGTGGTGTTAGAGGAGCCAGTAATAGCTGTGCTGCCCTCACAGGTGCAGCAGGGAAGTTTTGGGCACCAGGGCCTCTGTCGCCACAGCTGAGACAAGGCACCTTGCTTTTGGGCTGTGGGTGAGTAATCCGAGCAATAGCTGCTGCCAAGGTGGCCCTTGCTGATGAGAGGCCTAGGCTGGGATCAGTGTGAGTGATCTCAGGTGGTGTGGCGGTATTTTATGGGCCCATGAAGCCTTTTGACACCATTTATTTGAATCTTCAAATTCTAACTGCTGAGCTGTCAACTTATTAGTCTCTGGGTCGCTTATAATTTTCCCACTAGCCTGGAACAAGCATGTTACAAGATCCTGGAAAGGCTTATCAGGACTTTGATGAATGACTCTCACCTTTTGAGGGAAGGTCCCTCCAAGCCCTGGTGGCAGCTATTTTATTCTGCTCAGAGACTTGCAATTCAAAAATAAGTTGATGAGCTGGGCGTGGTGGCGCACTCCTGTAATCCCAGCACTCGGGAGGCTGAGGCAGGAGGATCATTGCAAGTTTGAGACCGGCCTGGGCTACAAAGTGAGCCCAAGGCCAGCGTGAACTGCATAGTGAGACCATGTCTCAAAATGACAAAAAAAAAAAAAAAGTTGATGATTCGTGGCATCAAAAGCACTGTCTCCCATCAAACATACCCTTTGCAGTGACTTCTTTAATGCTAATTTGTGTTTAATTTGTGCTAATTTGTGCTTTAAAAGTAGTACCCTGACCAGAAAACTCTTTCTAAAACAAATTCACAAATTAAATACAGAAATAAAAAATACAACAAACATTTCTATAAACATTTCTATATGTCATTTCTATATACCTGTTCTTTGAGAACTGTCTACCCCATGTGTAAAACTGCTAAATGCAATACACCTTCTTCCCCTCTGGCCCTACTGAGCTCCCTTTTCTCTCTCTGGCCCTAGTGGACCTGTTTCTCCCATCCCCCAAATTTAATGACGCCTGATGAATTCACCATCAGTGCACTTCCCCCCATTGTGCATACTCATAAAGAACTGTCCCCTCATCTGCTGCTACTTCTTACTCCGGTCATGTTTGGGTACTGTGTGTCGGTGTCCATGACAGCTCTCTAAGTTCTTGGGATGGGGGAATGATGAGAAGATGAAGAAAATAAAGATAGAGATGCATATCTGGGGTCATGTATAGCCCTTCCGCCAGACAGGAGGAAGGCAGTGCCCAGCCACTGCAATGTGTTTGTTTATTTATACACTTGTCACACTCACCCCCTTGCTTAACTAGCTCACTGCTTTGTACCCCAGGTTCTTGAGGCTGGAGCACTTGTTTACCCCCAGTGCTCCATGCCCTTAGGACATTTCTCAGATGCTCTGTGCCTTTGGGGGGCTGCTGTTTTGACATTTGTGCTTTTGGCTCCACATGTGTGAATGATTACTAGCTCAGTGGCTTAAAGAACTAGAAGTTTCTTAAGATAGTAAATTGTAATTCAATTATCAGTATGAAGATGATGTTGAGGTTTCAACATCAAGAAAGAAATGCAAGTCTGTGGATATTAGGAAATGGGCTGATGGACTGTAGGTGCCCTGGCAGTAGAGGCAAAAGGTCTGTATCAGAAGGCAGCGCCACCTAGGGGTAGTAACCCGGAAGTTGAAGGATTGAATTTCAAAATAAAGTGCCTGAATTTAATGACAGAGGAAGGGAAGGGGTATTTCTACGGGGCACACTATGTTTCTCTGTCAAAACATTCAAGATTCAATTCCAGAACTATCACAGAGACTAGCTTCAATAGTATTGGGAGGCTACAATGGTTAGGATAATATTGAAAGTCTCACTCAGCACAAACACAGCATCTGGTCATATTGGACTTACCTTGCTCAGTAAAATGATTGCTCTAAAGAACAGATAATGGGATCATTACCCTGCAGCTAATGCTGATCAATTGGGAAGAACAGTTTGATAAGTATAATTAAGAAATGAAGCTCTTACCCATGTAACTGGAAGCGCTGGAAACATACAGGGCAGAGGGTCCTAAGTTCAGGAAAGGCAGATTTTAAAAATCAGAGCTACATCATTGGCAAGATGAAGCTCTTACAGTTGAATTTTTACTATAGTGTAGATTTTTACAACAAATAGTACAACTGCATGTTTTGAGGCAAAATGTGGGGAATTTTACTAAAAATAATATATGTTTTGATCAGTTCAACATTGCAAAAACAGAAATACATTTGCATGTAAAGTGAATATGTAAATGGACTTCTAAGATAACATGGTACTAACCAACACCATATGGTCATAAAACTTTTGATTTCTCGTACTTGATTACATTTGCCCCCTAAAAAAGTGCTAAACCAGACACACAGGCAATTATTGAGTGCTAATGAGGTAATGTGAACAGTAAAGGAGTCAAATAAAGGCTCCCGCTGATACAACAGTCTCAGTGCCGGTGTTGGGGGCGCTGGTGCCCTCAGTAGGGTTATGGATGGGAAAGGGACCATTGGAAAAGGCACAAATGCATGATTCTATATTCATCATGATTGAAAAATGCATAGGTATTCAAAAAGCTCTATTTGCTCCTAATTGAAAGTAGCAAATCTTCAGAGGGAGAAAATGCTCATTGTATGAGATTTTTTTTGATCTGAAACCAGAGGTGGAAGAGTAGGAGGACAAGTGCCACGTCCTTCATTGTCCATTAGATCAATAATTTGTCCTCTCATCCTTTTTTTTTAATATCCTGTTGTCTTCTGGTAAAGTCCTGTATTGCTTGCATTGTTCTGTTTTGATATGCTTTGTTTTCTTTTGATTCATTTTACTCTCTTTAAAATAAGGTCTAAAATCATTTGATTCATAAAGGTTGAATAGACTTCTAAACTACTCATAAACTACCTTGTGTCTACAAGGCATGAATTGCAAAGGGGAGGGAAATTGTACCTAGTGGATGGAAAGAATGCTTCCCAGCCGATACTGCTCAGGAAGAGCAGCAGGAATTGCTGAACGTAATTTTGAGAGAAAAGAGCCTGGTATAAGTTCAGAGGCACAGAACAAGAGAAAGACCTGTAACAAAGGAAAAGTTTGGAGTTGTATTTGATGTACGAATACACAAGAAACTGATTGTCTGAACAATTGATGTTGCAGCCAGCAGGAAGGGGAAGAAGTGGGCGTTTAGACTTACTCTATCAGTGCTTGAGGGAAGGGAGAATGAAACAGAAGGAGCTTGAGTTGCACTTGACTTTGTGGAGAAAGTTTTCTTACCAGCTAGGAATTTTGTGGAATGGCAAGAAATGCTTTCTGTCTTGTTTCATTTTTTGTGATGCTAACAGGTACCTGCCATGATGACCAAAGGAATATTCCAATAGTGAGATGAGTGCTTCTGGTCCTTGTATCAAGAGGAAAGATTTTCCATTCTCATTTTTATTTTAAGACAAAAGGAAGAAGGGAGAAATAGAAAATATAGAGGAAGAATAATGGCAAGAAATATTTTGTTAAAGATCTTAGTGGTCAGGAGCAGTGCATAATGGTGAGCTGGTAAATGTTTGTCATTTTAAGCTCTGTCAGTTTTCATGAAGTCTTCCCTAGGACATTTGAAAACTGCCAATCCAGTGTCACTGACAGTGACATTGAGAAGAAAGGCTAGAAATCTGCTTCCTAGTACTGGTTCAAGTCTATTCAGCATACTCCTTTGCACAAGCTAGTAACCATGGACTCAGGGAAAATTTGTAATGGCTGGCAGGACCATAGGTGAGAGAATGCCCACGTGGTTTGTTCTGCAAAAAAATATTTTGAGATCATAAAGGTAGTGAAGAAATTATCCAATAATTGAAAATCATAGAAGCCTGTATGTACAGTTTATTCAGTGACTGAATAAACCTAATATTTTAAAAAATCGAATTAATTTCATAAATATTGTAGATCCTTAGACAGGTTACATTTGAATTTTTAATTTAACACAAGGTTTTGGTATCATGGAAAAAGTAACAGGAAACATTAGGTCTGTACAGAGCCACAGCTGTGGTAGACACTGTTATATTAATAAATGAGCTGTGTGCACTGTGGCCCTGTGCCAGTTTTCTCTCAAGAGACTGGACAGTTGTCAGAGGACCCTGGTGCCTAAGTTAGGTACAGCTTGTCTCTTGCCAAGTATGTCACGGTATCATGGTAAATACATGTTCACCAATTGTGAGACTGGAACACAGCACTGGTTAACAGCGAATGCTAAAAAACAATTTGCCCCTGGAATGATGGGATGAATCTCATTTGATCAAGGTTAATAGAGAAAATACTATGATATTTGAACCAGTGTTCCAACTGCCTAAATATGAGGGTGTAGCTTAAAATTCCTATGTAAAAAAGACTCAGCAACTTCAGGTGTCTACAAAATTAGCATAAATTCACAATGTTCTGTGTCATACAGACACCTCAAATAAAATATAACCCAGTGGTGCATTAACTGGAACACACTGTAATATCTGAAAGAAAGGAAATAATCACTCACTGTCCATTTTTTTCCATCCATTCATTTATCTCATTCATCACAGTCAGCCATCCATCTACTTTCATTCACTGAATGAATTATTATTGGCTAGGAATCTACAAAATTGAGTGAGTTTGGTTATATATCATATGACAGACATTGCCGGTGCCCACAGAGGGCTTATATTCATGGGCTACATGGGCTATTTAGCCCATGTATGGAGTATGGTGATTAGTTTGAATATGACTTCAAAGGAATTAACAGGAAAGTGAAATATGGTCACAGATTATTAGTAAGATTGGTCTGGAGTAAATGCAATCATAAAGGAAAGAATGGAACTAGAAAAGCATAGTAAAGCATGTTCTAGCTTTCTACAAATATTTGAAGAGTCACCATAGAGTCCTTTCATAATCTATATGAGAAGTGAAAAGTGAGTAGTTAAATTTAGTTGAGTTGAGAGCAGTGGAGGAAGGGAAGGATTAGATGAGGGTCTGTTTCTTAATTTGTCTGGAGTGATTAATGGGAGTTCACCAGGAAGATGTGAAGGAGAGAAAGCATTTCCTCAGGTAGGGAGCCTGCGGGCACGAGCTTGGCGCCATCCATGGGAGGGCCTTTGGCAACGGCATGCATTTATGACGATAAGGGTTGTTGGGAGAGGTGGAGGAACAGGAGATGAATCTGGAAGGAAGGTCTTTGTCATAGGAATCTTTTATGCCTGGGAGTTTTAAATGCTGTTTGAAGTCGTCATTGCTACAGGTGGGAATGAAAGTATTACAGGCATGGAAGTAACAGACTCAGACTTCTGTTTCATATGATTTCAGTGTGAAGGAAGATGTAGGGGAGGACAAGAT
Source organism: Dolichotis patagonum (assembly GCA_004027295.1). Classification (NCBI taxonomy): domain Eukaryota; kingdom Metazoa; phylum Chordata; class Mammalia; order Rodentia; family Caviidae; genus Dolichotis; species Dolichotis patagonum. The sequence continues at coordinate 13,299 of PVJX010042293.1, forward strand.
TCTTGCCTAAAGAGTAGGAGGAGTTTCTGACAAGAATTGATACTGGGACTATATTTTGTGTTTGAGTTTCTCAGAGAGAATCTGAAATACATGAGCTTTGGGGCCATGGTTCTTTTAAGGTGATCTGGGGTAGGGGCCAATGACACTCTCTCTTCATTCAGACTAGACTAGATAGTTTTCTCTGGGTGTGTCTGATACATTTTAGCATTTTTATATACTGATTCATCAACTGTGTGTAACTATATAGCATGTGATACCCATGTCTTTAATCATAGAGATAAAGCCATTAACAACAGGTAAATTCTCCAAGGTGTTAAGACAATAAAAAGATAAGAAAAGAAAATGCAGTAAAACCTTGGATGAATAACTTGTTCTGTGAGTATTTTGCAAGACAAGCAAACATTTCTAAAAAATTTTAACTTGGCAAATGAGTGATATTTTACAATATGAGTAATATGTGACACAGAATGTCACATGATCACAAATGAGCCACTGCATTCCTCTCCCTCTCTCCTCTCCTCTCCTCTCCTCTCCTTTTCTCTCCTCTCCTTTTCTTCCTACCTCTGTTTATCTCTCACTGAGGGATTGTGGGTGATGTGTCTCAACAGCAAGAGGTGATGCAGAAGATCTCCTCTGTGGAGGAGGAAGACAAAGAGATAAAGGAATCTCTCACTTTATTATTATTTTTTTTATTTAAAAGAGAATAAAACAAAAGGGGGCAGTACAGAGCAGATCAGAAGAAGACAACATAGGCAACACAGTACTTTACATTAAGTCAACTGGACATCAACAGTATCTAACACCATATCTCTTACTCTGCTATAGTTGAGCATAGTTTCAATTACAATAATATCAAACATAACACAATAGTATAAAGCCATGCATAGAGTGAAAGAATTCCAGGGCTTTCTGAACCGAATAACAGAAAATGATCAATGGGT
>PVJX010042294.1:0-14225 GCA_004027295.1 Dolichotis patagonum
GTCCTGACCCAGGGAAGGACCATCTTGAACGAGAATGTTGGGAACACGCTGAATTCGTACTTGAACTTAACTGAAGAATGGGACTTCTGCCGAGGCATGCACAGCTTCAAAGGAGGTCCATTTGGAGCAGGGAGGGAGAAGGATCAGCACAGTGCAAAAGCAGGCTATGCCAGGAAACCCAGGCCAACAGGGAGAGGCAGCTGGCACCCTGGAGAGCAGAGGGAACCAGAGATGAGGATTTGAGGTCTTAGGAGACAGCAGCAAAACAGTGAGAGGCCTCAGTATGGGGAGACTCACACGGGACAGTGTAAGCACCCCCACTTGGCCACTTTATCTGAATTTAACTCATTCCCACAAATCTGTTATTCAGCAAATGTTCAGACAATGGGAGTCTATAGTCATTTATTTTAAAAGAGAGTCCTTATAATATGTTCCTAGTCCTTTCTTAAACCCCAGTTCCCTTATGTGTCACTAAACAGTCCTAGGACAATCCAGTATGCATAATCTAAATCAACAGAACACTAATAATTTTCCTATTTTCTCATGCGTAAAGAGAAATTAAACACATGGTAGATAAAGGGCGAAATGATGGTAAGCATATGTCTTAGGCAGCCACCTCTCTCGACGTTCTTTATACTTTCCAACCTTTCTGCCAACGAATGGGCTTTCCAAAGCCTCTCAGGCACACCAAACCCTCTCCTCAGGCTTTTCCACTTTCTCAGAAGAAATCATCACTTAATGGCGGGGACATGACCGTGATGATGCGTAACACGTTTGCAGAACGAGATGCTGCTGTCTTACGAAAGAGCTGGGATACAACCTGAGCTCACTTGCCTGCTTTCTCACCTGTCATTGCGTCCGATTGAAGTGATTTTCCTGGCGGCTGCACGCTGACACACTTTTGGATTTTGTTTTCTGGCGGATTTTTGAGTCAGGAGAGCTCAGGTAGAGAAAGATTTCCATAGAAGACATGAGTAGTAGCTAATTCTGATTTACAATTTTTGTGCCTTTCATCTGTGCCCACCACATTAAGGAATTAGAAATCCTAGCACTGTGCTTCAGATAGAGTCAAGTGAGTTTGCAAAGCACAGAGTGGTTTCGTTTCAAGGTACAAGTGAGTCTTTTCAGCCAAACAGGACTGTGGCATCCAAGAGGCAACTTCCAAACACTCAAACTTTAGTGGAGTTACTGATCCTGGAGTTTGACACTTCATTGCCTTCATTTTACAAGTGATGTCCTGATTACTTTTCTCTCATTGCTGAGACAAAATACCTGACAGCCAAAACTAAGGAAGGAAAGGTTTATTTAGCTCACAGTTTGTGGAGGTTTCAGTCCGTAATCAGCTGGCTCCAAAACAGGGTGGCATGGCACGGGGCAACACTTCAAGGCGGCAGAAGGAGGCAAAAGAGCAAAAGCAAAAGAGAGGGGAGCAAGCCTCTTCCTCCCTTATACTGTAATCAGGCATCTATCACCAGCGGAGACGTAGCACTCCCAAAATCTCCATGCCCTCCTCTTGAACAGGCTCGGCATGTGAGTCACTTAAACTTCTCAACTTTTCAAGCTGACATGTAACAAGTGGGAAAATAAAGATCCGATCTAAACATCAAAACCTGGATTTGAAACAAGATCTGTCATGATTTAAATGTGAGAGCTAAACCCCCTGAAAACAATATAACTGTAACTCCAAATAAGTAAGAAGCATTGGACGCTCACAGACGAGTTTACTTAAAGTTAAATGGTGGACAGCATCTACTGAGTCAGGAACTGGTCAGTTTTTCAGAAAAAAGCCAATAATAAAGAGTTTGGAGTATGGGCTGTATATGATGTGACTGCTTTATCTTTGCAGTCTGAAACCACGGACCAAAGACAAATGGTCACAGCTGAGGCCCACTGAAATCATACTCACAAAAGCAGGTGGAGAATTGGACTTGACCTTTCACTACAGTTTTCTGACTTCTCTTTTCAGGTAAAAAAAAGATTTTTTTTTCCCCTCAAACACCCATTAATTTGTTTCAGGAGTCTCAGAATTTTTGACTAGAGCTTCAAAAATTCTGGCTTAAGAAACATTTTTTTCAAAGTTATCTTTGATAGAAAACAACTGAAACATTTAATTGCGTGTGCATGTGTGTGTGTGTGTGTGTTTAGTCATTTGAAACACCTTTAGATTTCTGAATTTAAGATCAAAACACAAAAATGAGATCTGTGTACTACAATCATTGCTAAAGAATTCTTTATCTGCCCTCTCCCCCAAAATACAAAGCAAAACCCCCCAAACCCCCCTTGTTGGTTTCCTTTTCCCAATGCAGTGCTTATCAGTACCAGTCTGCGGTGCATAGTGATCATGTTCATCATGGGGACCGTGTAGTGACCCATCGTAGTTCTTCTGTCCCCTTCCACTACTCTCTCTCCTTCCTGACATCTTTTGGTCCCCTTCTTTTTTGCAAAATACCGATCTCCTCGTTTCTTTTTATGGATCTCTTCATTTGCTCATGGTTTGTTTCTTCAGCGTTTCTAAGTCTTGGCCGGCCCGACCTCACCCGACTGGTGTTTAGGAGGTGCCTGGCATCCCCTCTCCGGGCCCTGGACAAGACTCCTCCTGTCTTTGTCTTTCCTCCTGAAGCCGCAGTGTTCCCGTCCCTAGCCTGGTGACACACAGGGACAATGAGCTTCACAAACGCGCACTCAGAGACACACATTCTGCTTCACACCCACTGCGCTGAGCCCACAGTGCTGGCAAAAAAGCACCAGGAAAACAGAGAGGTGGCAGCAGAAGAGGACTGTTGGCCTTTCAAAGCCTCTGAACGCTCAGCTAGAGGCGATTCCTTTCAAATTCTGTGAAGTCAACAAGAGATTCATTAGACTGTTAGCTACATCAAGAAAGGGGCCGTTAAAATGCTAAATTCACAGTATAGGGTTCTTACATCCTCACAGTGTCTGCTGGAGTCTCCTTTAATTTCCGTTTTTGGTAATTTATGGGTTGTCTTTCTTTCTCTGGTCATTCTAGACAAAGGTTTACTAATGTTATTGTGTTTCATTTCTTTTTCTGCTTTCTACTTTCTTATAATTAATGGTTTATATCATTTCCTTTGTTTTGTTTGAGCTTAATTTGCTCTTCTATTTCTAAATTTCTAAGGTAGAGGCTCATATGGTCTATTGTTCTTTTATAATATGAGTACTTAATACTAATGGAACGCTGATTATTTAAAAATTTCCCTTTATGCTTTGCTTTAGCTGCATGCCACAAATTTTGTAATATTGTACTTTTATTAAGTTCAAAAACATTCTCCCAGTTTCTTCTCAGTCTTCCATTTAACCTGCAGATGATTTAGAAATATTTTATTTCATTTTCAAATATTTATAAAATTTGCTGATATTCAAAATGTTATTCAGTTCTTTTTAAATTTTTTTATGGTCAGAAAACCTGAACTGTATCTTCAGGTACTTGTAAATTTTATTAAATTGTTGTTCCTGCCTCCCAACATGGTCCAGAAAGAGTCTATTTTGGGGACTGTTCCACGTGCAGCTTAAAACAATGTGTTTTCTATTTCTGTTCAGTAGTTTTATAAATGTCAATCAAATAAAGTTGATCGGTGATATTCCAGCCCACATATTTTTGCTAATTTTCTTCTCAATTTCTCATTAATACTGAGAAAACAAGTGTTGAAGCTTCCTGTTTTTGTGGCTTTGCCTGTTTCTCCCTTTCTCGGACTAGTAGGTTTTGCTTAATGGTTTGAATTTCTATTTTTAGATACAGACACATTTAGAATTATGTCTTCTTGGTGAATAACTTTTTCACTATATAATTTTAAAGTGCATTCCTGATAATTTTCTTACAGTAATTTATTGTATTAAATGTTTATTTAAAATTTTGATCAGTAGTAAAAGCTTACATTAGAAAAAACAGTAAGTAATCTAAGCTACTATCTTAGGAAATTTGAAATAGAAGAGCAAAGTAAACTCAAACATAAACTCTACTGTGTTTAATACTAATGTATTTAGTCCAGTTTGATTTACTTGTTTTCTGTTTGTCTCCTCTAGTAGTTTTTCTCCCCTTTCATGCTTTTCTATCTTCTTAAATTTTATTGTTACATCTTAATTTTTCTGCTGTTCTGGCTATGTCTTTTTGTTTTATTTTCTGGTAATTGTTCTCTGGTTCACAATACTTGTGCCTAAAATTTCACCATACACTTAAGAGTTAATTTTTACTACCTCCAGTAAAATACAGAAGACTTGTAACCAGACAGATCCCTTTCCTTGACCCCTAGGTGCTACTGTTGCATTGACATATATTTCATGTCCCTTTATATACTCACTGTTAATGGTTTTCCCTTCAATAGTGTACACACTTTTAAAAAACTTTAAGATGAGAACAAAGTCTGTTATACCCTCCAGTCTGCTGCTCTGCCTCTATCTGGAAAGTTTCGAGTTCCTGATTCAGGCCTGGAAGACGTTTAGATTTGTGTCCCCACAGAGGGGCTGGTGACAGCAGCTCTCAATGTCCCTTCCTCTGAGAAAGCTTTCGTTTTGCTCTCTCTCCTGGAGGATATTTTTGCTGGATACTGAAGTTTTGCTCATGGTTTTTCTCCTCCGGCACTTTAAAGATGTCTTTCCACAAGGCCTCCCCTGGCCTCTGTGGTTTCTGGTACAAAATCTGATTATTGCAATTGTTGTTCTCCAAACCTTTGTATCTTAAAGCCACTGAATTTGAAGTGCATTGCTATAGCCATAGATCACAGAAAGACCCTCACCTTGCTCACCCGGACCTCCTTTAGGTTTTTGGGAGACACCAGTGCCCTTCACAGGGGGCCTAGCCCCCATCTCCCCATGACGTGGGCACTGCACCCTGAGATGCACACACAACTCCACTGTCCACTGCCAAGCGTGTCAGGTGCGGCCTCCTCCTCCTGACCTAGGCTCTTTCCCCCTCCTAAAGGGGCACCCAGACCCCCTGCTTCTCAAGTCTCAATTGAGGGCCCTCTTTGACAGCCCCGTACCCCCAAACCATCCTTTCCCTGTCATAATGGCCTTTGGAAAAGAATCACACCCATGTGGCGCTCACCGTGTCCAAGGCCGTGTTGTACGTGGTTGACGTGAACGTGCAAAAGACCCCTGATTGCCTCTATTTCCCCAGGGAAGGACCCTGGAGAGCAGAATGGCTAACTGACCTCCCCATAACCACTGGGGACCCCTGATTAGTGGCAGAGCTGAGGTTTGACCCGGTCTGTCTGGCTTCAGGGCCGTGTCCTTAGCCGCAGCGTGAAGCTGCCTCTAACTTACGCACTGCGTTACAACTTATAAAACCATTCTACGCAGCCGGTGACAGCCACGCAAAGGAGAACAGTGTGCCTGCCCCGCTCACGGCTGTTCTCTTCGCTGCTTTGTCGGTCCGAGGCACGTGGGTGGCAATCAGTGAACACTGGTTGTGTGACAAAATGCTCTGTGTTTTGGGCCAAGGATATAGCTCAGCGACACAGCTCCTGCCTGGCAAATGTGAGGTTGTGAGTTCAATTCCTAGTACCAAAAAAAAAAAACACTCTAGTTTTATTTCCCGTGTGTGTTGCCTCTATATTCTGAACTTCTAGAGGTTAGGGAGAGCTTCCATAGCTCCCTAAACATTAACAGTGAGTAGCTACTGTATTCATAGCTACTCAATAAATATTAAATGAGTATAGAATTATTGAGTGAAGACATAAAATACGTAATGCAAAGGGTTAATGTGTTTATAGATTTACAAAGTGCGCAGATCCCACTGTGCACTTTGGTAGGGCGGCCAGCAAGTCAGTGGCAGTGGAAGGCAAATTTGAGTGAATTAAGACAACCAAGAACGAGAACTCCTGGAATCCTATCAAAGATTATAAACCTCACCAGTAATCCAAGAAGAGGGATTTAAATTAAGAAGATACTATTTTAGTCTCCTACATTATCACATTGAAATTAATGATACTCGAGTATATGGTGACATGATTTTCATGCTTGTGGAAATTTAAATTGGCATGGGTGTATTAAGTCATTAAATACACATATATACCGGGGACTTTAATTTTTTTCCCTGATCATCTGTTCCTAAAAATATAATGAGAATAGCAGACAAAGATTTAGGTGCCTTTGTCAGTTAAGATGGTGAAAGGAGCAGAATCGATGGAAATTATACTACCGTTCCATTCTTGTTTAGCAGGAGAGAGACACACTTATTGAACATTTGCCTAGATTTTCAAAAGCCTAAAAAATATTCTAAACATTACCAGTGATTAACTCTGGACGATAGAATTTTTATTTTTATATTTCACTGTGTTTTCCAAATTTTTAACCATTGGCACGCATTGTTTTTTCCTTAATCAGATGAAAACAATAAACGTTGCCGAAACAACTGCAAGCTAAGTTGCTGCTGACCACACAGCTCGCCATAAATAAACAGGCTGGAGAGAGCCGTTTCCAGAAAACAGACGTAACAACTGACAGGGGGGTAGAGAGCAGTCAAGCCAAAGGCCCTTCTCCTCCTGCACAGCAGAGATCATGCTGCTGCAGGGCACCCCGGGAAAGGGTGGCGGCACCAAGGGACGCGAGGCTCCACGTTGCTGGAAGGGGAACATACAGGTTTACATCTGCCTGTCCGAGACGTCTTGGAGGAAACGCGGAAGAGCACCAATCCCAGCCCTGCCGTGGTCCGGTGAGTGAGCCGCTAGTCCACAGCCCGAGCCAGTGCAAGCTTTGAGACTCTTAGCGGGCAGGAAGTGGAGACCTGAAACCCCGATTCTCAGCCCACCCCTTTCCCCTCTGCTCGGCCCTCACTCTGCTCGGGACCTGCTTGGTGGATGTTCCAGGCTGTCCGGCTGTTTCCCCAAACCCCTGCTTGGGTCTGGTCACCAGGGCTTTGGAAGCATGATGTGAGAGCTCTCTCTCTGGCTCTCCAAATGTGTCCTTGAATTGTCACGCGAGAACATGCCGTACACCAGAGCCTGAAGCATACAGAGAAGCCTGGTTTTCACTTCACCACGGCGCGGCGCTGCCTGGACTGTCCTGGACAGACTTCTTCCCAGAGACATTGTGAGAACAAGGCCTAACATTCCTCATTTTCTTAGGGTGCCAACCTTGGCGACGATGTTTTTATCCGAGTGACCAATAAATGTTCATTGATTTACTGGTGGATGGTTTCCCATTTTTCAGAGTAAGCGGCAAATGCAGTTATTCTACCTGCGTTGCCACCCAGCACCCAGCACCCTCAGTAGATGATCAAAATCAGGTGCAGTATTTCTTCGGGAGTACAGAGGGGACCCCAGCAGGACTCCCATGTGCCGCGAACCGCCAGTGTATTAGTGCACGAAGGACATCTATTTGCTGTTCTCTGTCCAGGATGAGGTCCAGCCTTCGGGAACCCAATGGTCTGGCCAGCGAGTAACATCTTATACAACCACATGGCCCCTGCCCGTGTGTGCGGCCGAGCCTAGTCCCGCCCCTCGGCCCTCAGCCCAGCCACTCTTTTTCTTTTCTCTACACAACACTTTGTTGTTAGGCCAGTCCCAGCATTGACTTAATTCGGCCCTGAAGTCACGGCGTGATCCACAATGGCATTCGTCTTTGAGAATCGGAATTAATTTCTTAAACATCAACACTTTTCTTAGTCTCCTCATCATGGAAAGCAGGGATTGCGTAGGTCTTAACTGACCCAGCAACTTCAGTACCTAGTTTGGTACCTAGTATAACTACCTGCCTGGTAAATATCTATAAAATGAGCAAACGATGTCCATTTGTTGAAAAGTAGATAACTGCCAAAAGATACAGTGAGTTAGTATTTTCTCGTGCATCTGCATGTCAGAAATTACATTGTACTGACATATTTTAGAAAGAAAAATAATCAAGTTGGAAATTGTAATAAAACTTCTTTTTAAAGGGGCTTTCTGATCATTCTAGTGTTTAATACAGTTAAGTTTAGAGAAGTTATTCAGAGATGACTAACATCCAAAGCTTTGAAGACAATAAAACAAATGTAACGCTAGACTTTGACTGAATATGATTTCAGTTTTTCTTTGATGATCCAGAAGGTGCCCCATGACCACACAAGGCCCTGGGGCCATCATTATGCATCAATTACTCTTCCCAGCAATAATTATTAATAAAAATTCCTGGTAGTTAAACGCCAAATTAACAAGCTGTTCCTGCCTTCAGAGCCCATGTGGAGACAGACGCTGCCAGACCGAGGCTAAATGAAATATTTTTTTATTTGATGGCTTTTAGGGTTTTCCCAATAGAGTAATTTAAACTCCAATTGCATTTGGGGGAATTTCATTTGATAGCCAACATGGTCAGTTTCTATATCCATCTCCAAAAAGTAAGATGTCATTGATTAAGCCCATTACATTGGCGTTGATTAGTAATCCCAGGCTCTGCTTTTTTATGACCATGTGTGGCCTTCAGAAAATCACTTAGCTTCTCTCCTGAGAAGTTGTCTTGAAATAATTTTAGATTTTCATTATTGCTATTATAATTCTCACGATAGCTATTCCCTTAACTTTTAATAGGGATAACAGTAGCGCCTACCAGGTAGCGGATTGTAAGGGTTACACACATTGGAAACACCTGTCAGATCATAGCTATCCCATTAGGACAAGGCTGTTAGGATTATGAGGTTTATTTTCTGCTCACCACTGAATACAACTTCCACCGAAAGGCCTCCTCCCCTGCCCACCCAGGGGCTCTTCTATTATTCATTCAATTTACTCAGCATTTGTTTTAAGTATACACTGTGTGCTGATTCCTGAATGAAGCATTAAAAAAAAAAGGATAAAAGGAACTCGGCCTCTCTCTTAAAGGAGCTCGCGGTGTGAGGGGAGAGACCAGCCCACAACCAGCGACTGTCAAGCAATGCGGTACCCACTAGCAGGTGAAGGCGGGGGGGGGGGGCTGGGTTTGGGGACATGACCCCTCTTAAGAGCCATACAGAGTGGGGGGTCGTGGAAGAGAGAAGTGATGAGGGGCAACGGGAAAAGGGCACTTCAAGTAGAAGGAACACTTACAAGCAGAGAAGCAAGAAAGGATGCAGATTTGTTTGGGAGCACAAGGATTCAGATGGCGTGGAACTGCTGGAAGATACAACACGAGGCAAGGAGAGGCAAGAGATAAGAGGGGAATCGCTGGCAGGGCCCAGAGCACAGAGGATCATTTAGATCACGAGCCATGGAAGCCTTAGAGACTGGAATCGTAGACATGGCTCCTCCCACTGCCGAGCTGTCCGAGGTTCTCGGGACAGTGGAAGGTTGAAGTATGGCAGATGCCCAAGGCAGGAGGCACAGAAAGCAGTGTCCCCGAAAGTGGTGAAGGCAGTCTTTGGGAATGGGTTAGTTTGGGTCAAACCCCTTAGGAATGACGGATTCCAACGTGCTCGTTTGGTCTGGACTGCCTCGCTTTTTTCCCAGTGAGGAACCAAAGCTGGTCGGACAGATGAGCGTGCGTAGGCGGTGAGTCTGTAGGTCTCTGGGGAGCCCACAGGACACCCCTTGCTCCGTGGGAGTTGTGCGTCCTGGCCTTCGTCTTCGCATCTCAGTTGTGCTCAGAGACCACCGTAGCCTCCCTGGCAGAGATCACGGTCGGTGGGAACGCAGGGGCTCTGCTCGCAGACTGTTAAGAGTTTCCACTCACAGGTGCCTTGCAGGCCCGTGACCGTGGCCTGGAGCCTTCTATTCCAAGAAGTTCAGGGTCCCTGAGGCTCAGCCAAGCTTGGACAGTAACGTCCCCCAATCAGCGAAGAAACGTTGTGTGATAGCCAAGGCGGCGGCAGCTGCTCCTGAGAATATAACGGGGTAAGGAGGGGACACAGCTGCTCCGCTGAGCTTTCTTCTACATGAAACAAAAGAACCAAACCCTTAATGCTGATTCTTAAAAGTGATCAGTAACCCTTAAAATATATATAGACACGCGTCCATTGTTTATGCAAAGCTGTGTGGAGAGCTGAGTTATTAAACCAAATGATTTCGGACAAAAGCCTTTTTAAAATTCTCACCTAAACTATTTGGAGAACTGAGACGAACATCATTTACTGTTGAGCTGTCTGCAATTCTCCGCCTCACTGCATTGTATAGACACAGTTCTGAATCACATTCACCCCCAAAGAAAACACCAGAAATGCTGATTTGAGAAAAGAGCTGACATTTGAGGGAAGGAATGAACCTCCTCAAGGCAGTCCAAGACTATTTTTTTTTAGGTTGCCTCAGAAAAATCAACAAGAAAGAAAAGGGTGATGTGAAACGCTTTTGGGTTGACAGTCACCCCTGAGCCTGTACAGATGCACCCCTCTGCAGAGAGTAGAAACGCGCTCTTTCCAATTTCCAGCAGGCCACCTGCGGGGCTGCGTTTAAACTGTGTTTAACCCAGAAGGATGTGAGCAGTACCCCTGCCAACACATGGATCATGGATTTGGTCACTTGGGCCTGGGGTAGGAAAGTCATCCAATATGCAACAAGGATGAGGCCTTTGAAGGCCGCCGGGTTGAGCTCCATCACAGTGTGCTAAGGACCTGAGGAGAAGTCAGAGGGACACAGATGGATCTGGATTTCCAAAGAACAGATGACCCGGCAACTGAGTGACAATAGCTCAAAGACCCGACCGACCCATAGGCATGAGAGCCAGAGTGCTAAGCATTCTCCCCTTCACTGTCCTGGGTCACTCATCTACCTTAACTTCTCAGTAAAATTTCAAAGCATTGGCACACGCATCATCTGTGGACAGCTGTACCACGCTGGGGAGAGATCACGAGGGTTCAAGTTATCTGATTTCCTTATCCCTTTTCCATGATTGAACTGCCCCGGGAAAGAGCCCACTCTCCCGTAAGCAGGCGTGCACTCCAGGGCGTACTAACCATTGTAATTCATTTGAAGCATATTTATAGATTTTTACCAAAGCACAAAGCTATTTTTTCATCTACTGTCTACAGGTTCAGTCAGAGTGGGCTTCCATGCACCTGGAATTCCCACCAAGCCTCGTTTCTATTAATTTACACGTTTCTATTAATGTATAATGTGTTAGTCTTCTGAGGCTGAGTTTCTCCAGTCAAACTGGAATTTCCTGGAAGGCAAAGATTAGGATTCGTCCTTTGCTTGTCTCCTCCGCATCCAGGCACTGACTAAGGAAAGGCTCCATGAAAATAGAACATGAAGTGACTGCTATGAGGAGACACATGACTGCTGGTCCAATCAGTTAATTAAAAAGACACAAGATTTAACAATGCTCTTTGTAGCTGAGGGGAGTTGGCATCTGGGGGTTGGTTGTACATCCTCGGTGTATAAAACACGCGGCTAGGGCATCGCCCTAGCTCTGCACCCCCTCTGTGGTCCATGCTGTATACTCACAGGTCACTATAGAAAGGTCTAAAGTTGAATCAGAGATTAACTTCTAGGATGTGAATAGAAGGGCAGCTACAAAGATCAATTTGTATTTTATGTCCTCTTTGGCTCATTTCACCAGAAGAACACAAGGCTGAAGTCCCCAAAGACATCCCAGAGATCACCAAGCTAAGCACCAAAGCAGAACTGGCTTGGTCCGTAGAAGGGGATACATCCTGGGGAGTTTTGCAAAGCTTGAATATATGGAGTAAGTCCCTCTGGTGATTTCAAAAAGGCCAAGGGAAACAGATGAGGCTTTATTTGGGGTTATATAAAATGAGACCATGTCAGAGACATAAATCACTGGGGGAAAATGTTTCAAATCCAAGGTAAACCACAGCTAAATGTTCTCTGTCTGGACAGCTCGCCCTCCAGAAAAGCTGAATTTACACAAGGTCAAATGGAGACCAAGGTCAGAAGGCAGGACTGGGAATAAAACCCTTAATTCCCAATTTGTTTCAAACCCGAGCTGAGCACTACAATCAAGGCTAAAACAAGCATTATATCAGAAGTACGTCAGCCTCGAATAAAACAAACCAAGTTCCCTGGAATCACGGAAATCCTATCTTTAAACAACTTGGTTTTAGCAAAGGTCTCTCATGGGAGCAGCTGGCCAACCCGGCAGAGAGATTGAGCAATGTGTGGATGCCTTGAGTGCTACTGGGGGTACAAAGTACTTTCACATGTAGGGTACCCCCGGAGCTTTAGGGTGGCTCCAGGCAGAGAAAAGGGCAGGAAACACCACTGCTGAGTGTGGGGAATGTGGGGGCGTGAAAGGTTAAGAAGTTTCCAAAATCTATTGCCAACAGGGGTAGTGCTAAGACTGAGTCTGTGCTTCTAGCCCTACCACGTCCCTTTCAGCAAGTGGCACAATGACTGTGGACAACTGCAGGAGAGATCGCAGGGATGCAGAGGGGAAACCCTGGCCTTGAGGATCTGGCTGGGGAGGCAGGGCCGATGACAAATATTTGTCATCAAATGTGAGAATCTCTCAAGCTCTCAAAAGAGACACACTTCTCCCAGTAACATCAAAATGTGAAAAGAAGACATGGCTGATGATGAATCGTAGGATCCCAACAATTAAAGATGCATCCCAATATGGAATGTTGAAATGTGAATCTCTCTCTCTCTCTCTCTCTATCTCTCTATCTACATATCAGAATTCATTAGCTAGAGTAACACAAGACAGTACCTGACATCTGTTAACCTAGTCAGTATTGATGTCTCTTTAGTTTGTAGGATGTCAGAACCATCTAGACAGGAGCAAAGTGAACTAGCACTTCTGTGGAAAATGAACTCAATGCCATATCCTTACAGGGCTCTGTGGCCTGGAGGGGCACGAGTGAGACTGTTTTCCATGTGAGACATGTGTGATATCTTCTGAGGTAGGTGTTGTGTAGACCATTGCTTAGGATCCACTTCAGGGGACTTTAAGTCAACCAGTAGTTCTTGTTCATGCAAAACACCAACACTGAACATAATTCAACTTTTGAGTAATGGAGGGAAATGGATTTAATGCTGTGCCCAGACATTTGTAGCTACTACCCAAAGCTATCCATGACAGAGGATACCAAAATATAAGTAGAGTTTTTTTTAAAAGAATCTTGGAAATTTCTTGTATGAAATAAACCATGTTGGCCTCAAAAAGATCATATTGATCCTATGATCCTCTAGGCTGCTCAGAAAATTTGTCTTCTTAATAGCCTCTTTGTTAAGAAATACAAGGAAAGGGGATGAGTGCCCTACCTTTACAAAGAACAGAATTCAGAAACTGCAGGAGGAAGAAAAATACAGCAATCTGATTAAATAAGAGGGAGACGAAGGACACCTTTTCCTGAATGAAGACAAATGAGTGTTTAAGTTATTGCTTAACTATGTATTTTCGTAGATGGCCTTTATCATATTGAGGCAAAGACCATCTATTCCAATTCTCTGGAAGGTTCTTATCATGAATGAGTGTTGGACATCATCAAAAGCTTTTTCTGCATCTATAGAGATGATCATGTGGTTCTTGCTTTTGGCTCTATTGATATGGTGGATCACATTTATTGATTTATGTATGTTGAACCATCCCTGCATTCCTGGGATGAATCCCACTTGGTCAGGGTGAATAATCTTCTTGATGATTTGATGCATCCTGTTTGCTAATATTTTATTGAGAATTTTTGCATCTATGTTCATTAGGGAGATTGGCCTATAGTTCTGTTTTTTAGTTGGGTCTTTCTCAGGTTTTTGTACTAGAGTAATATTTGCTTCTAGGAATGACTTAGGAAGAATTGCTACGACAAACCTACAGCCAGCATCATACTAAATGGCCAAAAACTGAAAGCCTTTACCTTAAAATCAGGTACAAGACAAGGATGTCCCCTGTCACCGATCCTATTCAACATAGTACTGGAAATACTAGCCAGAGCAATTAGACAAGAGAGAGAAATAAAAGGAGTAAAGATAGGAAAAGAGGAAGTTAAATTATCATTATTTGCAGATGACATGATACTTTATATAGAAGACCCCCAAAACTCCATTGAAAAACTCCTAGATATAATAAATAAATTCAGCAATGTAGCTGGATACAAAGTCAACACTCAAAAATCAATAGCATTCTTATACACTAACAACAAAAATACTGAAAGAGAGGTAAGAGAAGCCACACCCTTCACACTAGCATCCAAAAAAATGAAATACTTAGGAATTAATCTCACGAAAGAAGTAAAAGAGCTATACAAGGAAAATTATAATACCCTGAAAAAGGAAATTGAAGAGGACCTCAGAAAATGGAAAGACATCCCCTGTTCATGGATAGGAAGAACAAACATTGTGAAAATGGCCATTCTCCCAAAATTACTATACAGA
>PVJX010042295.1:0-14213 GCA_004027295.1 Dolichotis patagonum
CAGCACCAGTTCAGCGCTCAGCACTGCAGTCCCCTGCCGCCCCACCGGACACCCTGAACCCTCCTCCCTTCCTCTCCCTTCCCAAGCCCCAGAAGCCCAGAATCTCCACCCATCTCCCGCTGCCCCCGCCCCGCGCAGCTTTTATGAGCACTGTCATAGCCCCTTTTGGTTGCTCTGCCGCCTCTCCTCCTGGAACCCGAGCTGCCTCTGCACCCCCACGACGGGGAGGGGGCCACTATCCGTGTGCCCAAGAATGCTGGGGCTTGGAGAAAGCTCGGGCCCTGCCTCTCCGTTCTCCTGCACTCACCGCCAGCTGAGCAAGCTGCTGCTGCTGATGCCGCCTCACCTCGTGGCGCGGGCTTTGGGGCCCTTACCTGCTCCGCCTTCCCCAGGCCAATGCCACCCTGCTGTGAACAGGGGAGCGCGGAGCAGTCAGCTAGAGAAGAGTGAGGGCTGCGCCGAAGGCTGGTAGCTCTAAGGCTCGGGGGTCACGTGAGGAGTGCTCGTCACTGGCAAGCTGGCCCCGCACTTCTGGCAGCCAGTGCTACAGAAGCACTCCGCCCCCAGGCGTGTGTACTCACTGCTTGCTGTCCCCTTGCCTCCTGTTTGTGTACTGTGTTCCTTTGCACGCAGCCAGTTGCTCATCTTGGTTCTCTCCAATCCAAGATCCACAAATGGAATCACCATATTGAGGTTATATTCTCTCCTTTTCTGATTGATAAGTAGTGTGTATACAGCATCCACCACTGCCAACTCCCACCTTGCTTCCCCACACACACCTCGAGTTGGAGTGGACTGTGTGTGTGTGTGTGTGTGTGTATTAGCATAACTCAGAAATTATGCTATTTTCATTCTAAAAAGAAATACTTGCTCCTGCAGAATACAAAGGCTTGTAGTTTATGCTGGTTTGTACCATGCTGAAAATATTTTCTTGAGGTTCATGTAATATAAGCAACATCACTTTGGACACATCCTATACTAGCCTATTTCAAAATTTTATTTTAAAAAGGAGGAATTGTTCCTAAATACAGTTAGCATTTTAAAAATAATCTAAAATCTGGGAGAAATCCAGTTTTCACATTTCGGCTATTTTATTTAATTTTAGGTACTTTTTATTTTCCTGTGTGATGTTAGGTGCTTTTTTGAAAGTTTCTTAAATTTTATTTTAGTTTATTAGTGTATAATACATAATGTTTGCATTGTTTGTGGGAAGGTGGTAGATGTAAAGAATACAGCTTAATTCCTTTAATTTTTTTTTTACAAAAATCCCCTTTCCCTTCCCTCCTTTTTTTGATTCCCCAGTTATGAGAGAGATGTTTTTATTCCCTGATTTCCTTCCCAAACCTTCCAAACCACCCCTACAAATGCTTTTAGAGTGAGCTCAGAAGTTATATATATATATATATATATATATATATATATATATATAGTATGCAGAAATTGGTTTCAAAACCACCTACATTTCAGTGTGAATATTACAAAAATATTAGAAATAAACAGGGAAACAGGGGATGGCTGAAACAACTAAACTTGAAGCTAAAACTTAGAATCCTGAGTGCAAATGTTCCTTCAACCTTGAAATCCAATTCTTAAAAATACTCATGAGGTATTAGTGGAGACTGCACAGTTGGGAGCTAAGAGACCACTACTCTCCATTCATTGAAAACTGAGTGATGCCACAGGACCAGCCCTCAACCCACCTAGAATATACCAACTCCTTGTGTGCCCTAGAGTAACCTTTCTTTTCTTGGAGCTCATTCAAAGTTCATGCATATGGACCACATGTTATACATACAATTACAGCAGTGTGAATTGTGGAAAATAATAATCTCAGCAGATATGACTCAGCACCTTAAAGCTCTGAAAGAGCCAAATAAGAGGCATCTTAAAGCAGTCTGGACATGGAAACCCCTACACCTCTGGACTCATGCTATTTTCCTTTTACCTGTGTGACCCTTATACTCTTGAGTACATTTTCACCTTTATAAACTTTACCACTGTTTCTTTATGGTCCTGATCTACTTGTTGTTCACAAGAACCTGGGAATTTATCCTAGGACACCAAAACCCTTGATAACAGTAGGGCAGAAGAAATAAAAGATTGGTAAAATGGGCTGAGGGGTAGGCTAGTTTTCCATAGGATTTCAGTCCCTCAAGAAAAATATAGATTATCCCAGTTCCAGAAAATAAGCACCTCTCCCTTTTGATGGCCTGGACTCTATTTCTATGAGTGTGTACTTTTGAATATTTGCCTCACAAAACCATTCCTGTGGCTCTTAATGATTAGTTCTGAAAATTCTTTTTCTGAAACAAGAGTTAGTGGACCTATAAACCTATTCTATAGTTAGGGTGGGCTAGGTTGCTTATCTCAGCTTCAGGAACCTCTTTGGTCTCTGTCTGGGACCATTCACACCTAGAAAATAAAGAAACATTTAGGAAGTATTTTTTATTAATAAATGCATTTGATGTTGGTTATCAGAAGTGAATCAACTTATTGTATACATCATTGAGATAAAACAGACCAAACAGTTACTGCCTTTAATTTTCACCCCAAACTCCTACATAATTTTCTACACTGCCAAAGGAGGTGGGTTATTGAAGAAAGGAAGAGCTTAGGCCCAGGTTATATATTACTGAACGTTTTGGAGATATGTACTATAATATTGCATATATGTGCTTTTGGAGATATGTAGATACATTAATATATAGCTCCAAAGACTCAAATAACAAACTCATATCATGTAGTAGTCTTGAAGGAACACAAATGACCTCTGGGTTCTGACTCAAAGTTAAAAACTCTTCACTATTAAAGATAAAAGCTTTAGACAAATTACATTTAGCAGAATTTGAGCAAAAACTGATTCACAAATTGGGCAGACCTCAGAACCAAAACAGGTTCAAAGAACTCTGATCTTAAAAATGGCCAGGCAGCATTTCATAAAAAGAAAATTGAAACATACATAAAATGGAGATGAAGCACAGAGAGCACTTGATTGGTTACAGCTTGGAATTTTCTCTTTTTAAACCTGGGTTGAACAGTTGATGGCCTCGTATTGACTAAAGCTGTGATGCTGTGTATTTTAGTTACTTTCTTGTTGCTGGGACAAAATACTCAACACCCACAAGTTAAAAGAAGAGACATTTCTTTGGGTCACAGTTTGTAGAGGTTTCAGTCCATAGTCAGCTGGCTCCAATACACTGTAGCATGGCAGAGGGGCATGGTGGAGAATAAACAGTTCATACTAGGCCAGGCAGAAAACAGCAAAGCAGTAAGCCTCCCCTCCTTTTTATATTCCATTCAGACTGCAAGCCTATTGGTTGGTGCCACTCACATCCATGGTAGACCTTCCCATTATCCATATGCAGAATTATGGTAAACCAATTAGTAGACTAATCCAGTTATTACACATCCATAATCCAGTATCACACACCCATGATCCAATCATTCCCTAAAATCCCGCCTATGAGTGTATGAAGCTTCAGGGGACATCCAGATATAAACCATAACACTGTGATTAGCTGAGACTCAGCTATTTGTTATAAAAGTATTTTCTTTCTTTCTTTCTTTCTTTCTTTCTTTCTTTCTTTCTTTCTTTCTTTCTCTCTCTCTCTCTCTCTCTCTCTCTCTCTCTCTCTCTCTCTCTTTCTTTCTTTCTTTCTTTCTTTCTTTCTTTCTTTCTTTCTTTCTTATATCAGGGATCAAATTCACAAACTCACACTTGCCAAGCAAACACTTGAGCCACTGAGCTATATCCCTGGCCCTAAAAATAGACTCTCATTTGTCTAATTAAATTGGATTGCAGTTTGATATGTAAGCACTCAAATAGAGACATCTTTAGGCCAAATTTAATTTAAAATCATACAGACTATTTTATTAATGATAATTTCTGGAAGAAAACAGATTAGAAGGATGAGTGGTGGTATCAGACAAATCTAGTCTCAGATCCAGTCTGCTGCTTACTTTATATGTAACTTTGAGTTATCACTTGCCAAAGTCTCCGTGCTACTTCTGTGAAACAAGGATTATTAGAAGACTATAACTGTACCTATCATAAATCTACCATAAAGCCTTGTAAATTGTGAATGAAATCTGACTGATTTATATCTTTGGATGGTTTCTGAAGAGTATCTGAGTGTAATTCTTTCCTCTTTCCTTATTAAAATCTACAGTACTTATACAATACACAAAACCCAGAAAAATACATTTGTTTTGTTATAGTTTGCATGCTTCATGATTTACAGAGTTCTTTGTACCAAGTTGATTATTAGTCAATATTTGTTAAATGAATTTGTATAGTACTGAAGCTAAATGGTCATATTTCATTCTGGAAACTGCATTTAGAGAAATATGGAAATCATTTTATGAAAACTAAATATTATCTAAAAAGAATTCTATGAATGTAGAGATTCTACAGTGACATTGAAAATAAAGTTTGACAAATGGAATTTTATTTCTCTTGGTCACTACATGCTTTGGGGTTGGTTTTTTGTCCCATTTTGGGTAAGTCTTTTGTTTGAAATCTCCAAGTTTCTTGGATGAAAACATATATATATATATATATATATATATATATATATATATATATATATATATAAAATACACCTGTAATCCAGAATTTTGGGAAGTTAAGGCAGGAAGATTGCAAGTTGAAGTCCTGACTGGGCAATTTAGACCCTATCTCAGAAAATAAAACTGAGTGGGTGGGGTTCCTGAGGATGTAATTCAGGGATACAGGGATACATGTGTTTTATGCTACATAAGAAGTTGGTCATAATGAAGTAATATTTTAGAGCAGATTAAAATTGTTCTCAAAATGCTATTATATTATAAAAATAATATAAAGAAGTGAATTGAGATCTTCCTCTGGTCTTGGAATTTTCTGAGGAGTTGGAGGTAGATAACACCTGTTGAGAAAAAAGTTATAAATTTTTCCAAAGCTAAGTGAAAAGGTCAGTATATTTTTAGTTTAGGATGCATGTCTCCAAAGGACAGAGAGAGGAAAGCTAATGTGATGGTTCTTAATCTTAAGAACATGATAGCATAATACTGAGAAAGAAAACTAATTCATATTTGGGAAAGAACAGTGTTTATGAAAAAATCTCTATTCTTTCTGGGCTCCATTCATAATCTTGGATGGCCATGTTTGATGAGTTCTTTTCTCTAAAGCCAAGAGATCTGTATCCTGAAAGAACCGTACATAAAGTTTAAGGATATCTGTATGATGATAAGGTTCACTTCTCATTCCTATAGTGGATCCACTTTACTATCGTGGTTTTGAACTTCGTAGGTGGTATAGGAGCCTGGAAAGAAAGTTGAAAAGATGTTGTTATGGTGTGGCTAAGTGTAGAAAGAGCAAGGATTATCTACCTCCCAAAGTTCTCAATTCTGAAGAAGTTTGAAATATAAATCTTGTCATGACTGTAGGATTTAAAATTGGACCTGGAAAGAGGAAAGTTATTGAGGTACAGGCTTACCAGAGATTGCTACAGAGTAGGGCAAAAAGACCTATGTTTTACAGGAATGCCAAGTGATGGTCTTACTAGAAGTCACATGCAAGTGATGGTGCTTCCTTACAAGATGCCCCCAGAACCTAAGGGAACTCCTTGGGTGTGAGCCCTTATCAATGAGTTCCATAAAAATCAAATTTGAGCATTAGTGATGATTAATTACATAGGATAATAATCTTACCCTAGATAGTCAGGTAAAGAAATTGATTTATCCTCCTCTTTCTAACTCTCAAATCATTTAAACAGATGCAGGAAAGGAGGAGGAATGTCAGACGACAGATCACTCCTCTCCCACACTCTATGAACTGTGCTTATTGTCATATTGTCTTCTCATGATACTCTCGTAGGTGAATGTTAAGATTTGGAGAAGGTAGTTGGACCCTTAGTGTGCTCTATGGGTGTGAGTATCTCAGTTTCTACCTAGCATGTTTCTCTGTGTATCTGATGTGGTTTTCTCTTTTTCTTTAAATATAAATGCCTATAATGAACTTAAAGTGAATATTAGGAATATAAGAAATTTCAGTTACTCTGACTTGTCCATAGCTATGGTCATTATAACTTTAATGCCAAGACTTGTAGCATAACAATGGACCTACATAAATTTTAAGGATATCATAGCTGTAAGACTTTGGATCATTTGGCAGACAATATAATTAATTCAAGAGATATCTGAAATTATAAAAAAATCCATGAGGCTAATATGTTTGAATGTGAAAGTAAAAATATTCAATACCTCATTATCTATTAAAAAGCAGGATGATATTTTTTTAATTTCAGGGACTGCAGAATGTATCTCAAGACACCAGAGACCCATAGCTATTCTTTCTTATTGTTTAGGACTCTGCTTGAAAAGACTTTTCCCTATGCACATAATCTATTAAACTGCTTGATCTGAGCTGATTTATGTAGGAACCATGAGAACTCTTTTCACCCTTCTAGTTTCAGACCTCTGCTAATATTGTTTCTAATTTCTTTTGGACTTTGTGATGAAGTCAGAGGAGTATCATGAAATCATGCACAGGCTAGGGTGTAACTCCATGGGATAGTGCTTGGTTGGTATGCACGAGCCCCTAGGTTTAATCTCCAGCACCACAAAAAGATCTAGACAATTTATGTGTATAAGTATTGATGAGGTTACTTTCCCTTGCTTTATTTTAGTTATTCCTATTTAAATTTTACTGCTAATGTGCAAAGCAATAAAAGAAGCTAAAATCATTCATATAAATTTAAATGACAGAAAATAAACTGGAGAAAAACATTTGAATCACAGGTACTATGGATTGAATTATACCCCCCTAGAAAGATAAGTTGAAATACTAACTCCCATGACCTGTGATTATGATTTATTTTCGGAAACAGGGTCTTTTCAGATGTAAGCACATTGAGATGACATCACTAAGCAGAATTTTAATCAAATAAGACTGTTGTCACTATAGGCAATGAAAAACATAATGTAGAAACAGCAGCAAAAATCAGAGTCATACAACTTCAAGCCAAAGAATGCCAAGAATTGACAGCTACGACTAGAAGTTAAAAAGAGGCAAAGAAAGATTCTACTTTCAATCTCAGAGGAATTATGGCTAGTGTCAAGAGTTATAAGAACAAATTTCTGTTGTTTCAAGCCACCCAGTTTGTGGTATTTTATTAAACAAGCCCTGCAAAACACACAATACATGAATGAAAGAAAAAGATAACATCCTTGTATTTAAAAAACTCTTACAAGTTAATAGCATGGATGTACCTATAGAAAAAGGAGAAATAGACAAAAAGTAGTTAGGAAAGAAATAAATATGGCTAATAAAATATAATTCTTATTACTTTAATAAACAATAGTTGAACATCTAGCATGTAGCAAGCACACTAAGTCCCTGACTTATGAAAATTCAAGTTACAAACTTCCATGTGTGTACTGTATAAGACTCACATTGGTGGCTTATGAACGAATCTGACTTACAAACAATTTCCTCAGAATGGAACTAATTTGTGTATAGGGGACTTACTTTGCTGTTTTAGTCAATAGGGATACAGAAGGAAGAAACATAAACAGGGCCCCATGCTCATAGGCCTTTCACTCTACTGAGTATAAACAAAAGAAAAAACAAGCAAGAAATCCAATGAATAAGATAATTTCAGATAATAATAAGGTTTAAAAATAGAGAACATTGTGATAAACTTACTGGGAAAAGCAACTAAGGGTGCGTATTACTACTGTAGATTAAATAGCTTCGGCCTTTTTAAGGAAATGAATTTTGAATGGGGACCTGGTTGATGAGAAAGAGGGGCCAGCTAAGAGAAAGGGGAAGAGCATTGAAAGCAGAGAGATTAATAAATACAAAACATCAGAGGTGAGAAGTAATGTAGTAATTTTAGGGAATACAAAGACATCTTAATGAGCAAAGACAGGACTAGTAGAAGATGAGGTCAGAGAACATGACTGCAACAATGTCACATAAGAAGATCTTTTAGTTCATTGGGAAAAGCTTGATTTTTATTTTAAATGTGAATGGAAGCTGTTGGTAAGTTTCAAGTAGCATAGTAAGAGTATATAAATTGTTTCCATCAAAAATCATAGAAATGAGCTGAGTATGGTGGTACATGAGTGTAATTCCAGCAGTTGGAAAGCTGAGGTAGAAGGAGCACAAGTTTGAGGCCAGCCTGGATTACATAGCAAATTCAAGATTAATCTGGACAACATAATAAGACCCTATCTCAAAAAGGCAAACTGAAACCAAAAACAAAGAAATTTAAAATAAAGTGATATAAGGATTTAGAAGATTGGTAGTACTTAGTGTTGGTGAATATGTGGGCAAATGTGCACTCTCATACGTGGTTGCTGAAAGCCAAAATTGGTACAACTTATTGCTAGGGTTTCTTATAATTTGTACTTTAATAATATAGTGATTGATTCAGAGAAGACTATGACTGCCATGACTATGAAATGTCATGTTAGAGTATCTGTGTTTAATAAACATGTTTGAATCATTCAAAGTATATTTTTATTGGTTTGACCAGAAAAATACTGTTTTTAATCATTCTTTAAAAGTAGCATTGAGTCAGTCCTCAACCATTCCCCATGAGTCAGCAACATTGGTGGACTGTGGGGGAGAGAACAAGGAGTCACCAAGAAGCAAGCTGTAAACCAGCACCATTTTCAGGCTGCTGCTGGCGAGAGGGCACATGGGCTGGCAAACAAGGAGAACCAACCACTCTCCCTCCCCCACCCCCATAAGTGACTGGCTGATCTGGAAAATCACAGGCTGTGATGACAGCTATTGAGGTAAAATACAATTTGATGCTTATGGTGTTTGATGTTTCACAGGCCTTGCAGGTCTAGGGACAATGGTTTGATCATCTATTCAGAGGATAATGATACATAGAGTGACATCTATGGGGGGGATCTCGTTCTGAAGGTAGTAGCCATTGTTAATTTTCTACTATCTTGTTTTGAAGTCCTGTGTAATTTCATTGTTTTGTTGGGTTGGGTTTCATTCTGTTTTGTGTTGTTTGATTTTGTTATATCTGATGGCATGAGCAGTTATTTCAGAGATAGCAAGATATATTATGGTAGCTGTTTAGTATTGTCTTGTTTTGCATTCCTTCATTGCATTGTTTTGTTCTTATTGGTTCCATTCTGTTCTGTTTTGTTTGATTTTTACTATGTCTGAAGGTATCTGCATCTATTTTGAAGACAGCAAGAGACATTATGGTAACCATTGTTGATTTCTCATTGTTTTGAAGTCCTGTGTCACTTATACTGGTTTGTTTTGATTGGCTTTATTCTGTTTTATTTTCCTTGGTTTCATCCTCTTTAAAATAAAAAAACAAAAAGTATCATTTGGAACTAAATACACACAATACATTTCACATATATGCATAATATATTTTCCTATATATAAACTATGGGAATTCTTAAGATTTCAGTGAATGTGAAGCATTTAGACAGTTCTGCCAGACAAATTCCCAACATTTTTGCCACTTTATGTTTCTAATAGAGGGTAAATAGAATGTGTGGAGGAATATTCAACATTTTTTAGACTTAAGAATATCCTAGCCTCTTATAAGCTCTGTTATCTCGGCTATAAAAACTAAGAAGGTTAGAAGTAAAATATACTGTATGTAAGTAAAGCTGGATAAGCAAGAATGTGGTTCAACTGGGGAACACATGCCTTATAAAAATAGGACAGGCTCTTTTTACTTCTTGTCAATTGTTATCATGAGGCAATCCAGGCCTACAGATGACAAATATTCCTTTTTTTTCATAAAGTATCAGCAATGCAAACATTTATATGAAATTCATTCCTCAAAAATTAGCTGCTAATTTAGAACTCTACTTTCATTTTGTTACTCTTGCTCATACTTCACCAACTCTATTTGACTGACTTGATTACGTATTTGTTTAAAGACAGTTTTGAGTCTGTGGCTTTCACTTGCAGCATGACAAGTGACTTTTCTAATTATCTATTAATGCATAACAAACCACCCCCAAATTGGTGTAAACTGTACCTTATATTTATGTTCACAGATTCTGAGCCAAAATGTCAGAGAGCACATAGCAAGGACTGCTCTTTTCTGCTGTATGACTGGAGTCTCAGAGATGACTCAGTTTAAAGGAGCTTACAAGCCTGAAGATGATACAAAGAGCTGAGTGCTGGAACAGCTGAGACTGATATGGTTAATGGGCACACATACTGTGGTAATATCAATAAGAGAGTCCACATGTAGCATATCCAACACGGACATCTCAGGGTTTGAAAAGCAAATGTTGCATGTAAACAATGTGCAAGCTATATGATATTTTATGATCTAGCCTTGGAAGTCACATAGCACTAGTTCTATTGCACCCTATAGATTGAAACTTTGAAAGTCTTCTTACAAGATTCAAATACAGTAAGTCCCCAACTTATGAATGAGTTACATTTTGGGAGAACATTCTTAAGTCACTGTTGTTCACAAGGTCGACAAAGTTGGGCTTATACACCTTTGACACAAATATGCAATGTAAAGTACAAAAAAACCACACACACACAACACTGTACACTATGACACTGTGGAGTAAGCACACAGCAGCACAACTATGACACTGTCTGGCAGACATATGAGCTACTTCCATATTTGTTTGTATCAACTAATGTTGTTAATGTGAAGTCCATTCATATCTGTGAATGTTCATAAGTTGGAGACTTACTGTAAAAGGAAGATCCTACCTCTTTTGGGGAGAAATGCTCACAACTGAATGTTCGTAAGTCGGAGACTTACTGAAAAAGGAAGATCCTACCTCTTATTGGGAGAAATGCTCAGTGATTTTCCACCCTCTTTTAAAACTATCATCATTTCCTGGTATGTGCTTTTTACCATCCCTTTGTAACTTTCATCTAGATAAACTTATCAATTTATTAACGACATTTGTTTGATAATAGTTGTTAGGTGCAAAACAATTTTAAATATGACCTAAAATAAAATGTTCACAACCTTGTCCCATTGATTACTGTACATAACTTAAAGATTTCTAAAAAAGTATTTTACAAAGTTAGCATATTTTTTTAGAATTATTCACCTGTGTGTCTGAATGCTAATGAGTAAAGTCATTAGAAAAGATTGGAAATAAAATAAGATAAAGCATGAGACCAAAGCAATCAGTTAGTAGACTTGCAGGACAGTGGATGTTATTGCCATGTTTTATGTAACTTCATCTACTTTTAAATTTATAGAGTAGGCCTTCAGGGAGAAACACAGCATATGATTGAGAACCTATACTCTAGTAAAATGGAAAGTTCAGAAGAAATGGACAGATTACTAGACATGTGTGAACTACCAAGGCTGAGCAAAGAATACATAAAAGCCCTAAATAAGCATACATCAATTAGTGAAATTAAAGTATAATAATTAAAAAAAATTTGAAAAAAGACAAACCCAGGATTTGATGAATTACCTCTGAATTCTACAAGAAATTTAGAGAATGAAGGAGAACTCCCAAAGTCATTCCTGGAAATAAGCATTACCCTGATTTCACAACCATAAAATGATCCAACCAAAAAACAGAACAATAGGCCTGTCTCCCTAAAGAATATAGATGCAAAAATTTGCAATAAAATATTGGCAAACAGAAGGCAGAAAATCATCAAGGAGATTATACACCTTGACCAAGTAGATTCAGTCCACCGATGGAGGAATGGTTCAAGATATGCAAATCAGTCACGTTAACAGAAGAAGGAAGGACAAAAACCACATGATCATCTCAACAGGTGAAGAAAAGGCATTGGATAAAATCCCACACCCATCAGTGTAAAAAACACTGAATAAATTTGGAATAGAAGATTTTTTTGTGTGCCGTGGATCGAACTTAAGACCAAGCATTTGCCAAGCAGGCACTTATGCTGCTGAGCTAAACCCCTGGCCCAGCTTAGAAGATCTTTATGCCAATATGATAAAAGTCATCTGTGACAAAGGCTAATATCCTACTAAATGGAGAAATGCTGAAAGCTTTCCCTGTAAAATCAGGAAAAACACAAGATGCCCACTATCACCATTTCTGTTCGATATAGTGTGCAAAACATTAACTAGAGCAATTAGGTAAGAGAAAGAGAAATACAAGGCACATGGGCAGGGAAGAAAGTTACATTATTATTATTTGCAGATGACATGATTCTCTACATAGCAGGCCCCAAAAATTCCACTGAAAGATTCTTAGAACTAACAACCAAATTTGGTAGCATAGTATGATATGAAGGTAACTCTCAAAACTCAATAGATTTTCTGTACATCAATAACAAACTTGCCAATACAACAACAATGTTTCCCAATAACATCAAGAAAAAGGGAACACTTGGGAATTAACCTAACCATGTAAGTGCAAAATACCTACAATGAAATTTATAGTACTATGAAAAAGGAGATCATAGAGAATATCAAAAAATTTAAAGATATACCCTGTTCCTGGATAGGCAGAGCTAACACAGTCAATATGGTCATTATTCAAAACTGTTATGTAGATTTAATGCAATCCCAATAGACAAATATTTCTTACAAATCTGGAGAAAGTAATCCTAAAATTCATATAGAACCAGAAGAGTTCTACAATAGCAAAAGCAATTTTTGGCAACAAGACCAAGGAAGGAAGCACCACATTCCCAGACTTCAAGTTATTCTACAAACCTACAGTGACAAAAATAGCATAGTATCTGGCAAAAAACAGACTTTTGGGTCAATGCAACAAAGCAGACTAGAAGATACAGAAACAACTCCAGGCACACCTGACTACCTTATCTTTGACAAAGGGGCCAAAGCCCTTCATTGAAGGAAAGATAGCCTTTTTAACAAATGATGCTGGAAAAACTGGCTATCCACATGCCAAAGATTGAGCCTAGACCCGTATCTCTCCCTATGCACCAAACTAAAATAAAAATGTACCAAATATCTAAATATTAGAACAGAAACAGTTTGCTGGAAGCCTAGGTAAAACTCTTGAAAACATAAGTGTAGGCAAAAACTTTCTAAATAAAATCTTGGTTGCACAGGAAAAAACCAAGAATCAACAAATTGAATCAACTCAAATTAAAAAGCTTCTGCATGGCATAGAAAAACACCGAGTGAAGAGATAACCCACAGAGTGGGAAAAAAATTTTGCCAGGTATACCTCAAAGGACTAATACTTAGACTACATGAAGAGCTCAAAAAAATTTAGACCATTCAAATTTGAAGACCCAATCAAAAGCTGGGCATCTGTAATGAATAGATACTTCACAGGTGAAGAAATACAATGGCCAGTAAATACATGAGAAAATGTTCACTATCACTAGCCATTTGAGAAATGCAAATTAAAACAACACTGAGGTTCCATCTCACTCCAGAATGAATGGCTGCCATCAAGAAATCAACCAATAACAAATATGGGTTAAGCTGTGTGGGTTAAGCTTCATTGTTTGGGGGAAGGAAAAACTGATATAACCAATATAGTATAACAGCAAACAGAAGCACTGAAATGGCACCTAAGGTTTGGAGAAAGATTTATTTTATATCAAAGGGCACTGATTGGAATCATTCCCAAAATATCAGGCCTTAATCCTTGGTAGTATAGGGTTTATATGAGATAAGCAAGCAGGAAATAGAGAAGCAGAATGGCTTTTCAGTTGGGGATTATTTCTTACAGTAGACATCACAGTGACCAGCTATGCATCAGAGTGACCAGCCCTTTCTAAGAAACAAAAGTAGATCTCGGGCTGTCTCTTTGGGACCCGAAAGTCTCAGACCCATAGAGTGGCCTGGGCTGTTTGGATCGAAAGTCTGCGCAGACCTGCATCTCGGCGCGACTCTTTGGGGCTGGTAGGCCCGCTCTTCATCCGCAGGGAACTGCCTGGAGATCCGCATCTGGGCCAGGTCTGTTTGGGCCTGTAGCCCCGCCCTTGACCCCCAGGAAGTCTTCCAGAAAGCAGCATCTCAGGCTGTCTCTTTGGGACCCGAAAGTCTCGGACCCGTAGAGTGGCCTGGGCTGTTTGGACCAAAAGTCTGCGCAGACCTGCATCTCGATGCGACTCTTTGGGACTGGTAAGCATGCCCTTCATCTACAGGGAACTGCCTGGAGATCGGCATCTCGGCTGGGTCTGTTTGGGCCTATAGCCCCACCCTTCACCCCCAGGAAGTCTCCCAGAAAGCAGCAGCTCGGCCTGTCTCTTTGGGACCTGAAAGTCTCAGACCTGTAGAGTGGCCTGG